>JAVJIF010028970.1:0-49426 GCA_038442645.1 Agave tequilana
CCAAATTCCCGTGCAGCATCACATTGCCCGAGGTGGCCCGGACCAATTTGCAGCTCCCCTTGGTCTTCTGGTAGTCATACAGCACATTCTCCAGCTCACCGGAGATGCCATTACGGGGACGGGTACGGGTTTGGGTGATGGCAACTGCTTCAACGGACCCGGTTGGACCCGGGCAGGTTTTCGCGGGTTCTGCACAACCGCCTTCGGTTGAATGCCCGCCTTGCGGCGGGAACCACCGGGTTGTTAACGGGTCGGATCACGATGGAGGTGTCACCCCCGCCGGCCGCTTACTTACGGGTTTCGGGTCCGGGTTGGGCCGGCCGGAACGGGGCAGAGAGCCTCTCCCGCGCCGGCGGAAGATGGCAGCGTAGACGACGAAAACACCACAGCCAGACCGCTTCTTGGGCTCTCCCATTGGAAAGCTCTCCGGGTTGTTGGTGCGAGCTCAGGAATTTGGTTGCATCAATGAGAGAATGAATTTAAAGTTGGTGGAAATTGAGAATGATGGTATTAGGTGGTTGCCATTGCTGTCGTCGCCCTGGATTGAGAGATGACAAGGCATTGTGGGAGGAGACTAAGGTGAAGAATTTTTTTTTAAAAAAAATAATAATAGTAATGATAACAAAAAGAAAGAAAAAGAAAAGAAAAAGAAAGGTGTTTGATTGCTTGAGATGAAAGGAGAAGAGAACATGAAGAGGACTCAAAAGAAAAGAAGCATGGAGAGCTGGAGGAGAAGCCTGTACCCTGAGGTGGGGCCTCGGAGGGGTAAGGTTAAGTTTTTTACATTTTTGTTTATTTTTTGTTTTGATGATTATAATAAATGGAAATTTTGTGTTTTTTCTTTTCTTTTCTTTTCTTTTTTTTTTTTTTTTTATTTTTTTTATGATGATTGTTGTTGAGCTGGAGTTGTTTTGTTGGGGAGAGAGAATCGGAGGAGGGGAAATATGGGTCTCTAATGAAATGGAAAAATGGTGAGGGTTTTTATTCAGTTTTGCTTAGTTTAGAGGTTTTATAATTTTGGACCTTTGGTTTGTTTTCTTCTCCATTAAATTTGGGAAAGGGACATTTTGTTTTTGTTTTTTTGTTTTTTTCTTTTTCTTGGGGTTTTTTTTTTTTTTTAAACATATGACCAGATATTAGATCTTTCTGATTTACACATTACCCTCCAATATCTTCTATTTTACATATTCATATTTTAAATTTTAATTACAACACAATCTTGTGGAATACTCTGATGTCTTTGAGTGTTTTTTTTTATATATGAGAATCCCTGTAAATTGTTTTATTTAAATGTTGAGCAAGTTCAGTTTCTCTTTACTCCCTTTTCTAGTGAAAATTCTTTCTCAGTAAGTTTTAATACCAAATAACTAAAATCCAAAAAATTTTCTTTCGTGGAATTAGGAGACAAAAACACAAGTAGTTCTCAAAGAAGATGTATGTAAATAATAGAGATTTTTAAGGGGGTATATGCAAAATACCCCTTTGCTGAAAAGAAAATTTGCAAGAACACAGCTAGTAAACGTTTGCTCACGTATGTTAGTGCATCCCACGCAAAAAAAAAAAAAAAAAAAAAAAAAAAGTGCCAGCTCAAGGCCAACGCTTTGCTCGCTCTTTCTTCTCTCTTTTGGATTGAAATGAACGAGTATTGCAACAAATAATAAACATATGGCAAATAACGAGATAATTTTTGATAAATAAATTTAAAAAATAAGTAACTTTTCCCAGCAAAAATAAGAAAATAAACAAAGAAATATTTGATTTTTTTAATGGTCAAATGTGAAGCCTAGCCAGTCCAAAACCTTGTTCTTTTGTGATTGAAAAGGATCATGGCTCCGGCTTTGTTCCATGCCCCAATAATTCATAAGACTTGACTTCAAACAGACAACAAAAATCTATCAATTACTCAACAGTCGGGCTCAACTTTTCTTTTTGCGAGATACTGAGAGAGAGAGAAATCCACCCTCATGTCAGAATAATCAAAACTGAACGAAACAAGGTTTTCTCTCGCGACTCCTTCACAAAATTTGTCCATCCGTCTGTTCGCTTTATCAGGACGAGAGAGAGAAGCCATCTCCGTAGCCCAATTAACCAGCGCCGCCGTCCTCCCTCCTTTTTCTTTCTTTTTACGCCCTCATCCCTCCTCCTCCCTTACCTTGTCCTTCTTCTTCTTCCCTTCTCCTCCTTCCTTCACCTCCTTCTTCCTTTTTCTTCATCCTCTTCTTCCTCTTCCTCTCTCCCTCTCCTTCGGCGCCGCCGCCCTCCCCTGAGCTCGGTTTTCACCGCCCCAAGCGGTATTCTAGTAAACTCTCCTGAGAGACCATGATGTCAAATAATAGACAAGTGCAAGGCCCAAGTTTTGGAGAGAAAGCAACAAAAATGGTTCAATCTAACCAGATCGACCTAACCCGGGCCACGTGTCCCACGGCTGGTGGGGAACGGGGGCGATGGGTGGCGCGAAGAAGGTGCAGGATTCACACCTGATCGGCGACCAGATTTTTTCCGGCCGTGGAAGAGGCGCCACAGTCCAGAAAGGAGATTTCATGTGCTCACACCTGACAAAGGGAATGGTGAAACACAAATCATTCTGAAAGTGCGGAATGCTTGTGATTTCGCCCACAGAACCCATAAAAAAAAGTATCACTCATGACGTCTGCAGGAAAAAAAATACAAACAGTTAGAATTTGATACTACTGAGTTAAAATGTATTGTATCTAAAGAATTAGGAAATACCAGAATACAGGTACAAGGGGCAAATAAAAACATGTCGAGCATGCACCAATATCTGTGAACAAATAGTTAAAAGACAAGAAAAAAAAAAAAAAGAAAGGAAAGGAAAGCCGCGATATAAAATTCACTACCACCACCCATGGCAGAGTCTCAATGATCACAGGCAACAACTTTGCCAGCATTTGGCCATCAAAATTATGGGCTACAAGCCTACAATGATGAGATATCTATATCAAAGGCATCTTAAACAAGAATTTTATGGATCTTCGCAATAGATTTCATATATCTGAAAACAAGCCTTACCATGGATAATTATTGCAAAACTCTGAGATAAGAAACGGTATCTGTTCAAAAAAATGCAAACAAATGAAGAGGAAAAGTTTTGAAGTGTGGAAGGATGTAAAAGGATATGTTCACATAATAATTTAAAGTCTTTTGAGCTGTCAGCATAGTAACAACAGGTTCACAATATACAGTTCAGTCATAAACCACAAGCTTCAGAAAAGCAAAAATTCTTCAATCAGTGAGCCTTCAACAGTAACACAATCGTCATATACATGCGCACTCACACTGGATTCAGATTTTTGGTCACACTGCATATTTCCTGATTAGACCCAAATCAATCAGCAAATTCAGTAAACCCGTGATGAGCCTTTAGATTCTAGTTCGTTTAAATAGTTTCAAAATTGTGTATCTTAAATAGTTCAAATTTGGAATTCGCTTTTAGTGTCTCTTTTGTGGATTAGGTGTCTAAGTAATAACTATAATTGATAGCAGCATAGTCCTTTTGGGTTGCCCTCGAGATTCAAAAATAAGTATAACTAAAAGGAGAACAAAATTTCCTTTGGGAAATTAGTCCCACATTGGTGGGATAAGAAAACTGGAGGCTATCCAAGGCTATAAATAGAGCCTTAGGGATTCAGTCTAATAGACAACCTCTTGGCTTGAGTATTAGCCTCCTTTTTCCTCCTCTTGGAAGAACTCTTTGATAGTTCATCCATACTTAGTTAAATTTTTGGATCGTTGGGTGTGATTCCATCAGAGGCACGACATTTGTGTGGGCTTGCTTCCAAGAGATCTGAAGGGAAAATTTTAGTTGTTTACTATAACAACTAAAAGGTATGTAATTCTATTTTCTTCTGTAGTAATTTTAATTATTTACTAGAATATTAGGATTCTTTTATGTTCATAGTTATAGATTCAATTGTGAAAACACAGATCATGTTTTAGGTTGCATGCTCCCTTAAAAGTCTAAGTTTGTTTGTAATACCTAAAACCCATCAGTGGTATCAGAGCAGGTTTGTTTTCAATTGAATTTGCTATAATTGTTGAATTGATAAAAGGTAACTAAATTTTATTTACCATATATATATTGATTCTCATTAAAGGTATAATGAGAATAAAAGGTAACTAAATTTTATTTACCATATATATATTGATTCTCATTAAAGGTATAATGATAATAAAGGTAACTAAATTTTATTTACCATATATACATTGATTCTCATTAAAGGTATAATGATAATAAAAGGTAACTAAATTTTATTCCCAATCTTAGTTACTTTAAGAAAAAAAAATGTGAAATTGTATGTTAACCCATGAAATTGCACATTACACCTTATAAGTCATTAGTGGAGCGTGTGTGGTTAACCAGCACACTAATAGGGACTAATAAAGAGCAGTAATGGGTATCTTATAAATTGTTATTGTTGATGGAGCGTGTGTGGTTTACCAGCACATCAATTGAGATGATAAATGACATGAAAGTTACCAAGTATATTTGCATGGTTATTCACATCTTGTTTGTGATCCTCGGTATCCAGTCACAAATGTAAGAGCATAATCTGAGATTAAACATGCCATTGAATAGTTTCAATGAGTCTCAAAAGACTTACCTGTATGAAATTTGCAATTAGATTACGGCATCCCTTTTCTAAGTTGTGAATTCCATAGTTGGATCCTAGCCTCGATATTTCAATTTTGAGTTGTTATATTAAAGGTTATTTTTTTTCTAACTCAAACTACCTTTCTTTTAGAAATGTCTGCTCCTAACGATGCTTCTGGTTCCTCCTCCTCCAATCACAACTTTTCTTTGTTGAACATCTGCTCAAAGGTGACATTAGATGGCACCAACTACAATGACTGGAGGCGCAACATCAAAATGGCTCTTCGTTTCGAGGACAAGGAGTATGTCCTTGACAAAGAACTTGTTGAAATTGACGAAGAGAAGACCACTCCTGAAGAATTAGCTGCTTATAAGAAGCACTACACGGATGCAACAAAAGTTGCTTGCATCATGGTTGCTACCATGACTCCTGAACTGCAAAAATTCTATGAGGATTACTGGCCGTACGAGATGAACAAAGACCTTATGGAAAAGTACCATAAGCGAGCTCGTCAAGAAAAGTACGAGATAGTAAAGTCCCTCATATCAAGCAAGATGAAGAACGGAGAGTCTGTCAGCGGCCACGTGCAAAGGATGCAGCGATACGTGGAACGCCTTGTGAGGCTAAATGTGCATATTGATGATGAGTTGGCTATTGACATAGTCTTGAACTCATTGCCAAGTTGTTATGATCAGTTCATCTTGACCTATCATTTGAACAACAATGAGACCACATTGGCTCAATTGCACAACCTCCTGAGAACAGCTGAAACTGGGATGAAGGGAAAGAGTGATCCCCCCACTCCTGCTAATACTACCGTTCTGGCCATTGGGCAAGGAAAGGGGAAAAAGAGGAAAGGTCCTCCCAAGCAAAACTGGAAGGGAAAGTCTCATGTAAAAACCAGTTCTGATATTACCCCTGTCTCTGATCCTAAAGAGGCCACTTGCTTCTATTGCAACGACAAAGGACATTGGAAACGAAGCTGCCCAAAGTATCTGCAAGATTTAAAAGATGGGAAAGTAAAACCATCTACTGCAGGTATATACACTATTTCGTCTATTAACGCAACATCTTCTGATTCTTGGGTCCTTGATACAGGATGTGGGTTTCACATTTGCTCTGTATTGCAGGGACTAAGAAAAGGTGAGGATGTGGAGCATGGTAGAATGAACTTGATCATGGGGAATAGGCGATCTTCACCTGTCACCAAGATTGGAGTTTATAGTCTAGTGCTTAATAATGGTGTTAATTTAGATTTATTGAATTGTTGCTACTCGTCAGAAATGACACGAAACATTATCTCTTTTCATGCATTGTTCAAACAAGGTTTTAGATATTCTTTTAATGATGAGAATGGTTCTATTTCTGCTTATAAAAATGGCATTTTTTATTTTGAAGCTTTACCTTGTGATGGTGTGTATGAAACTGTGATGTGTGTAGACAACTTAAGTAATAGTGTATTTCAAATTGATTCGTCTAATGGTGTAGACAAAGCGTGCTTGTGGCATTGCCGTCTTGGACACATTAACAAAAAACGCATGGCTCAACTCCAAAAGGATGGGGTGTTGGAATCATTTGACCTAAGGTCAGATGATACATGCGAATCTTGTCTTTTGGGTAAGATGACAAAATCACCTTTCACTGAATTTTGTGAAAGAGGTGAAGGTTTGTTGGATCTCATACACACAGACGTGTGTGGACCCTTCAGATCAGCCACAAGGGATGCTAATCGATTCTATGTGACTTTTACTGATGATTATAGCAGATATGGTTATATCTACTTAATAAAGCATAAGTCTGAAACCTTTGAAAAGTTCAAAGAATATAAACAAGAAGTCGAGAATCAATTAGGCAGGAAGATAAAGATGCTCCGATCAGATAGAGGCGGAGAGTATCTTAGTATCGAGTTCCATGACTATCTCAAGGAATGTGGAATAGTTTCACAATTGACACCTCCTAGGACACCACAACTTAATGGTGTGGCTGAGAGACGCAATCGAACCTTGTTAGACATGGTGCGTTCCATGATGAGTCGAGCTTCACTTCCAATATCCTTCTGGGGGTATGCCTTAGAAACTGCCGCCCACATTCTTAATCTTGTTCCAACAAAGAAGGTTGCCAAAACACCTCACGAAATGTGGACAGGAAAAGTTCCCCTCGTTAGCACATATTAAGGTTTGGGGTTGTGAAGTTTTCGTTAGACGAGAAACTCACGACAAGCTTGAACCTCGTAGTGAGCGATGTGTTTTCATCGGCTATCCACAGAAGAAGTCATTTGGATATTTGTTCTACAGACCTGGTGAGAACGTGGTCTTTGTAGCACGGAGAGGAGTCTTTCGAGAGAGAGAGCTCATATGCAAAGAGGACAGTGGGAGCACCGTTGACCTTGAAGAAATTCAAGAGTCAGCAGATGAAGGAACCTTTGAAACCGCTATGGTTCAACCAGAGGAAGAGATTCCAGTTGAACCCATTGACACTTCATTACCTCTTAGGCGTTCTAGTAGAGTTGGCAAGCCAACTGAGTTCTATGGTTGCCATATAACTGCAAATGGAGACACGTTTATCAGTGACAATACACTGGTAAATTTGGATGAGCCGACGAACTACAAGGAAGCCATGGCAGGCCCTGAGGCAACCAAATGGAAAGAGGCAATGGACAGCGAGATCAAGTCTATGTATGACAACCAAGTTTGGAACTTGGTTGATCAACAACCTGGTCGGAAGACAGTTGGTTGTAAATGGATCTTCAAGAAGAAGATCGACATGGATGGTAATGTAAGCACATTCAAAGCACGACTGGTGGCGAAAGGCTTTACTCAAACCCCAGGGATTGACTATGATGAGACCTTCTCACCAGTGGCTAAGATAAAATCCATTAGGATAATGCTAGCCATAGCTGCGTTTCATGACTATGAAATTTGGCAGATGGATGTCAAAACTGCCTTCCTAAACGGAATGTTGGCTGAGGATGTTTACATGAGTCAGCCAGAAGGTTTTGTGGATGCAAAGTTTCCCAATGGAGTATGCAAGCTTGAGAAATCCATCTATGGATTAAAACAAGCGTCTCGCAGATGGAATCTTTGCTTCGATGAGAAAGTCAAAGAGTTTGGTTTCTCTAGAAGTGAGGATGAGTCCTGTGTATATGTCAATGCTAGTGGGAGCATAGTCACCTTCCTGGTATTGTATGTTGATGACATACTTCTTATAGGAAATGACATTCCAACCTTGCAAGATGTTAAGTCTTGGCTTGGAAAGTGTTTCGCTATGAAGGATCTAGGAGAGGCTGCCTACATTCTAGGAATAAGAATTTTAAGGGACAGGAGTAAAAGACTAATTGGACTTAATCAGAGTACCTACTTGGATAAAGTACTGAAACGTTTCTGTATGGAGAATTCCAAGAAAGGAGAACTGCCCATCCAGAGTAATACCAAAATGAGTAAGACTCAAAGTCCGAGTACAGATGAAGAGATAGCAGAAATGAGTAGAATTCCGTATGCTTCTGCTGTTGGTTCTATCATGTATGCTATGACATGTACTCGTCCTGATGTGTCCTTTGCTTTGAGCATGGTCAGTCGTTATCAGGGAAATCCAGGTAAAGCTCATTGGGTAGCGGTTAAGAATATTCTCAAGTATCTGCGAAGGACTAAGGACTGGGTCCTAGTACTTGGTGGCTGTGATACATTGAGAGTAACTGGGTATAGTGACGCCAGCTTTCAAACAGATAGAGACAACTTCCGTTCCCAATCTGGCTGGGTCTTTACCTTAAACGGAGGAGCAGTTACTTGGAAAAGTTCCAAGCAAGACACAGTGGCTGATTCTACTTGTGAATCAGAGTACATAGCGGTAAGCGAAGCATCAAAGGAGGCAATTTGGTTGAAAAAGTTCATCGAAGATCTTGGAGTTGTGCCAACCATCAAGGAGCCAATGGATATTTTCTGTGATAATGAAGGAGCGGTTGCATTAACAAAAGAACCAAGAGATCATAGCAGATCTAGACATATTGACAGAAAATACCATTTTATCAGACACAAGGTAGAAGAAGGTCACGTTGTAGTGAGGAGGGTTTCATCTGAAGATAATCCTGCAGATCCACTCACAAAGGGTCTGAGTAGGGTTAAACACACATCAGCATGCTAGGAGCATTGGTCTGAGAGATGATGTTGGTTTTAGCAGTTAGATAGTTAGTTTGAAACTTATAACAAAGTAAATGTGATTGACTTTTGGTGATTAAATAATAGAGAATTATTTATGAGTTTGTTTACTACCTTTTGTCAATTGTTTATTATTGTGTTTCATTTTGCATGTTTTACTTCCCGAATAATTTGATTATTCGAATTCCACAGTCGATCATACTTTTGGAAGTAAGTAGTGAATAAAGACTGTCATGAATAGAGTTGTGGATTGTCTAAAGAGTTTTAGACATAGCAATGGTATTGCTGCAATGTTCATGAGTACTTTGAAATGGAGATTTAAGTATTGGATTAACCCACGCTCAGAGAATTACTTCATGGAATTTATCACGAGTAATTCTGAGACGATAATATCTTATAATCTTTAAATGGAGATATATGAGTTGTGGTTTACAAGTCAGTTGTGCGTTGATAATATGTAAACGCATCAGTAACTTGATGTTATAAAACGTATTGTTGTGCATGATTTGATGAGTAAATGGTGCAAGCATATAGGTCAAAGTTTATTCGTTCCTTTTGCCCTAACGGGAAAAGCGATATCTTTGGGCCCCTCGGTGATTTGAAGTTGACATATAGTGTCGGGCCCGACCAGGACTAAATTGATGTGTTCATTTAGTAGTTCTATGTCAGTACAAATCAGAAATCGGGAAACAAAATACTGGACAAAGAGATTGATTATGTTCCATGTCTCATGTTCAAATGATATCTTGTAGAACGAAGGATTATATGATCTCTTATCTTAGGACACGAAACTGACTAGGTCAGAGTTCGACAATGGCTTTTGGAAGCTACAATTTGCTGATCAATTAGGAAGTTATTAGACTTATCCAAGTGGGAGACTGTTGGATTAGGTGTCTAAGTAATAACTATAATTGATAGCAGCATAGTCCTTTTGGGTTGCCCTCGAGATTCAAAATAAGTATAACTAAAAGGAGAACAAAATTTCCTTTGGGAAATTAGTCCCACATTGGTGGGATAAGAAAACTGGAGGCTATCCAAGGCTATAAATAGAGCCTTAGGGATTCAGTCTAATAGACAACCTCTTGGCTTGAGTATTAGCCTCCTTTTTCCTCCTCTTGGAAGAACTCTTTGATAGTTCATCCATACTTAGTTAAATTTTTGGATCGTTGGGTGTGATTCCATCAGAGGCACGACATTTGTGGTGCTTGCTTCCAAGAGATCTGAAGGGAAAATTTTAGTTGTTTACTATAACAACTAAAAGGTATGTAATTCTATTTTCTTCTGTAGTAATTTTAATTATTTACTAGAATATTAGGATTCTTTTTATGTTCATAGTTATAGATTCAATTGTGAAAACACAGATCATGTTTTAGGTTGCATGCTCCCTTAAAAGTCTAAGTTTGTTTGTAATACCTAAAACCCATCATCTTTCACAATTGTTTCTATGTGCAATACCATAACAGATCATATTATTTGTGCAATTACCGGGTGGCTATTTAAAATTTGATTATACTTGGAAGTTGGGGCCATACAGAATAACATGAAATGAGGGGTCGTAATGCAAATCATACATGCGAACAAACTCCAGAATAATTATCGAATGCATAGCCCCTAATTTGTATTAATGCTTTCTTGGGACAGGAATAATAACCTAAAGCTAAACCAGGGAGCTTACACATCCAATTGTTAGTTCCAGGTCCATTTACTTTCTCAAATTGCATTCAGTGTCAGTATTGAGTTATTAGGCAACTTAGCTCTCTTTATTACATGTCCCTTTGCTTGGTTTTCATCTGTATTGTATTTCTGGAAGAAGAAAAAACTGCTTTTTGCTACGGCATTCTGACTATACAGAAACAAGAAGTTAGCCAAATATTTGGGGTTCACTACACGAGTTCTTTTTTCTGTAGTTTTTTTCCCAATCAAATTATTAACTTGAGAGTCCCCCGTGGTTGTCCAACCGGTTGGCCTGAGTCGGTTAGAGCATAATGCTCCCCACGGTCACCGGTTCAAACACCGCTTCGTGGACATTTCTCTCCCCCCGACGTGGCCCCGGACAGACCCTGGGTTTGTTCCTCGGAGATCGGCGGTGAATCCCGTCAGCGGTTGAGTTAATTAGCAAAAAAAAAAAATTATTAACTTGAGAGAACTGATTAGACATGTGACTTGTGATCAAGAGGTCACAAGTTCAAGGCAGATCACAACCAAACATAGAGAAGAATAACTTTCTCCCCTAAATTGGGGGAGAGAGGAAGGGGCCATACAAAGATATAAAATATGGTAATCTTATCCACCATTAACAAATTAAAAAATAAAATAATATCTAAATATCAGATGTTCAATGATTCCTCCTCATCAAAGAACTTTATTGTGAAATAATCTTATAATAAATAAAGCTTATAATTTATTCACCAAATGATAATGGATGCCTACTAACATAGACTACTTTGTTCTTGTTTAAACGTAAGATGTACTTTGATGTTCTTCATCCAAATTTCTTGCTTCTAATGCATTTATCCATGAACTCAATTGTTCTGCATAAATTTTGAGATTTCTAAATTTTTTATGGTTCCTGCATAGAAAGTAGATCAGTTCTTGTTGAGTATAAGAAGATAATAGAACCAAAGAAATTATGCAAAAAACCTGTGGAGTGAAAAGATAGTGCACCATGGAATAATTTAGGCGGATGAAATAATGCTTTAGGAGTAATATTGTGTGGTGAGGTCACTTGCAATAGAAGGCAGTTGCATGTCTTTAGTAAGGAATATTATTATATTACATGTAGTTCCCAGAATATGACTGAAATAAGAAATGGAAAGGAAATCTTAGATTGGGGTTCTTTGGATAGATCCACGAGAACCAACAATGATTAAAGACACAAGGAATCAGTAACAGTGCTGGAAAAGATTCAGCGAATTCACCCTGAATTGGACAGGTCAAACCTTACTGGTAACATGGTAAAATGGTAAATCACATATAATCAAAACAACGTTTTAATTCTTACAATTTTCATCCCGAATAGAGAAAAAAGCATAACAGAATCAGCAGTAGACAACTTGAACAAGTGCAGTTTCATGACCAACAGATAAAAGTTTTTGCTAACTGAGGTATGAAGATCAAATTTCCCACGAAACTGCATAGCAGCTGAACCACACATAAAGGCGTAAAGGTAAGTCAATGTCAGACTCTCCATTGAGTTGGAAATAAGGCAAAATTTCCATGAAACTGCTAAGACGTTGCAGTTGCCTTCATGACTGCACCATCTGTCTCTTTGAATAATGATGTGTGTGTTGCCAATGAACAATAATTATTCAGTTGTATGGCTACATTTATTCCTTCTTAGGATTCACCTAAAATACATCAATTACCATGTTTCTTTCTTTAACATAAGACAAGTTCAAAAGACCAAAATGCTTTCGAAGATTCAGACAGCAAAGTAGGTAAGGAAAAAAAAACATCACCTCATCAGAATATAAGCAACGCTTGAATTATGGACAGTTGGTCATTTTGATGCCTTCTTCACCACTCTAATAATTGCATCAGACAACTGTGATGCATCGTATTCAACCCCAAAAGTTTTCACAATTTCCATGTTGGGATCTAAAATATAACTGTTAATAGATTGATAAGAGTCATTATAATGAACAAATTGGTCGTTAAGTCCTATATTTGTCAATTTTAGTTAAAACAACAATAAGTGATTGGTTACATGGTCGTTAAGTCCTATATTTGTCAATTGGTCGTTAAGTCCTGATCTTCTTACTTGTTTTAGGAGAGTCAAGAGATTATGATAAACAACTACCAAATTTGATCTCAGATTTGATCTCATCTGGAGATTTGATTGGTCAAAGGTTGACCATAAAAGACCCGCAGCGGAGCTGCCGCGTCGAGCTCGCAGCGGAGCTGGAATGAGCCTCTGGCGAAATAAGAAGAAAGCTCTTCAGTGGAGCTGGATAAACATCTGTGACAAAGCTACAGACCATCCTTCTGCGCGGTCGCGTGTGGCTTCGAGCGAAGGTAACTCTCTGCGGAGTTAACTGAGCACTTCAGGCGAAGCTGTAAGTTAGCTCACTGATAGAGCTTTGAACGGCTTCATGGCGAAGTTGGGCAAACTTAGCCTCTTAGGCGAGGCTATCCCCTCGGAGATGGGTACAGAACTGGTCGTCAGCTTATCTGTCACTTGTCTTTTGTAAATGTCAACAAGTTTAGATATTGTTCAAGCCAGTAAGAATTTTGTCTTTTTTAAAGTGTCAACAGTAGTATGGGATGCATCTATTATAGGTGGCAATTGGTGTTCGCTGACATAATAATAATAAACTGTTCATAATGTACTGTAGTTGATTGTCTTTGCCTGATACATGCATGTATGTTAGACACCCAATGTTACACCTGACCTGATTGGACATCTGACTCTAATACTGACTGACTCTACCCGCCTGATATATAGATTGTGATAGACAGCTGTTTGAATACCCGACTGGACAAATACTCTACTATGTGCTATCCACATTACTGTTTATTTAATTTATTCATGCTATTTCTTATTCCCGTATATATATATATATATATATATATATATATATATATATATATATATATATATATATATATATATATATTATCTGCTCACATGTTATATGCACATGCACTTTCCATTTTATTCTTATACATTCACTAGGAGTTCTGACTCCTTGAATTTACATATCCAGATCCGTGGCTATTTATTACTGATAAAGCATTTGAAGAGGATTACATGCGTTACGAGGAGCTGGAGTTTCTCTCTCCTTGATTATTGGTATTCCTTCTCTTTTGTTCATGTTATTTTCTTATTCTATCTATATCGCGTCCAGTTGTCATTTCTTTTCATTATTCATCTGCTTTCATTGTGTTAGATATTTATATGTCATATTGTAGCGATATTGATTTATTATAATAGATTTTGTACCCTGTTCAGTTACTTTAGGCTTAGCGTATGTGCGTGGGGTATTTTTCTCGCGTACATACGTCGCTGACCTTCGTCGCAACTCCGTTTCTGTGTATTTTGGGAAGCGGGGCGTGACAGGATTGGTCTAATGGCAATTCTTTTGCGCTTCCAATTGTACATATAGATGTTTTCTTTATCGCTGTGGGTTGCATCAGCATCATGTTTTCATGACCTCCCCAAAAGAATATGACATGTGTCCATATCAACCACATCACACGCAACGAAATGTTGAAAAAATTTGTCAATTAAAATAGGAACATGACATAGATCTACTACTTTAATGGAGGGACTTTTCTTGATTCAACTAATGGTGTAAAGATGAGGGTGTGATTTTGTCTCTAACTTCAAATGATCTACAGGTGCTTTTCAAATGATGTTCTCCCAGCTTCTTCTGCTGTCAATGATAAGGTTGCATACCTTATTCTTGATCAAGCACCTTGAGTAAAAAATTTGATGTCACTGCGTAGTGTCGAGTGCCTTCTGGTTGTACAGTAATCTTTGAACAACACAAAAGCAGCTTCTCGATGTTAATCGGCAAAGTCAGAATCATTTAGGTCTTCAATCTTGACTTCTCCCTCTTCGTCATCTTTGTAATCCACCATATTGACCTGATTCTTTTTAGGGCATTCATTGGATTTGTGCCCAGGCTTTTCACGCCTATAACACTTGCCAACTCCAGGCTTGACATAGGGATTCTCCTTACTCTTTACAGTTGCGGTGGTTGTTGTTGCTGGTGTTGGTGCAGGGGCGTTGGTCGACTGACAGACTAGCGGTCGGTCAACCGTTGTGGAACTCGGCTGAACTCCTGCACCACTTGTTGACTCTTTAATTGGCGTCGCACGCCTAAAAGGTGGAGCCATACTTTGGAGTCTCTCGATTTTCAATGCTTTGTTGTGAGCCTCATCCATTGAGAACACATTATGAAGGATTACACGCTCTTAAATAGGGTACTTTAGACCGTTAATATACTTTACCGCCTGTTGCTCCTCCGACATGAATAAGTCGCAACGTGATGATAGGCGATAGAATTCCTCTGTATATGTCGTAACAGTCCTTGTACTTTGTTAACAGTGTTCAAATTAATTGTAAATGATTTGTTGATAATCGGGTAGAAGAAACCTACCTTGAAGCAATTACTTCATGCGCCTCCACGTCATCAGGGTGGTTTGCCTTGACGTCTTTTTGAGATTTGCAATTGATTCCACCATGTTGCCGCTCATTCCTTGAGTTTGTATGCCGACTTGATTCTCCGCGGAGACATAAGCCATATAAAAGAACTTATCTACTTCATAAATTCAATCCAAGAAGGATTTATATCAAGATTCTGACTAAAAGAAGGAATCTCAACTTTCATCCTATACTCATTAGGATTTGGGCCTTCCCTACCATGATTAAGATAAAGAAACCTAGCTCCCCTATTAGGTCTAGAAATTTCGCCTCTCTTGTTTGGATTAGGATTAGCGAATCTTTCCCGACTTCTATAGGCCATCCCTTCATCTTCATATTCATCTTCAAAGTTATTGTATTGATAGATAGAATTGCCTAATTCTTTCTCGTCAGAGAATTCATCAAATTGAGAATTTTACAGAGGATACCTCGATGGTGATTGATATGGGGGTGGTTGATAAGAGGGTGGTTGATAAGAGAGTGGTTGTAACGGAGGTGGCTGATTTGGTGGTGATTGAAGAGGAGGCGATTGTACTGGAGGTGGTTGATGTGGTGGTGGTTGTTGTGGTGGATTTAAGGGTGGAGGTGGTGGAGAAAGATTAGTTGATGGATGATCCCATCCGCTTCGGTATGCACCATCGGCTAGACCTTGGTCATTGATTTTAGGGGATAATCTCTTGAGCTCTTAGACCACGCTGTTCAAGGTTGATTTGATAGCGCCGATCTCCACTCCAACAGTGTTCATTCTTGTGGAAAGGTCTTGTAATCCATCGTTGTTTCCTGGCATCGCCAGAAAGTAACCAAAGCTCTGATACCACTTGACACAGATAAAAAGCGAATAACGCCGACTAGATTTTGTTCTATTACAACGAATTCTAAAGGATACCTTTAGGTAGGATAAAACACAAAAATCCACGAATAAAGGATGAACAACTCGAATTCACGAGCAACTGAAAGAGAAAAACTCAAATTTATAGATAATAAAAATTTTGATACTAAAAACAAAATATAATGGCCTTATATAGGCAATAAAAGAAGAATATTACTCTAACAAGGAAACATAATCAAATAAAAAAAACAAAACAAATTAGAGTCTAAATCAAACTTGAACCAAATCCTGTTTAGAGTCGGAAATGTTGATACGCGCAGGGCTCTCGACAACAAAAGATCCTTATCGACAAACTGTATAGTCCTAACTTTTGGCAAACCTGTTAAAGTCAGTCTGTCGATATGAGTTGAGATCGTTGTCGACATCTAAACTTCAAGATGTGAGGCTGACTGTCGATAGCTCTGTTGTTTTCTGTCTTGATCTCCTACATCACTTATATATTGCAAAACTTAGGGGGGCATCATCCTTTCTAGAAGTCTATAAGATATGTGGTGCGTAAGGAACATAACTTCTGGAGGGACCCAAGTAAAGAAGAAAATGTTGGGTATTTGGGGGTGGAAGTGTGCGTGCTTTTGGGAGTTAGGGGAGGGCGATAGGCGAGAGTAGCAAACAGGAGCACCTTATAAGGAAAAAATTGACCATATAGAGGGGTTGTTTGTTTCGTCGTAAAAGTCATAAAAGTCCGTAATTCATAAATGACTTACACCACAATTACAATTACGATGTTTGTTGGACCATAATTCATAAAAGACTTACGCAACTCAACTACCACTCACTTGCAACACAATTACCACTCACTTACAGTTAATTTTGTGATCATGCAAATTTGTATTATTTTTTATGTTAATATTAATTTTTTTAATATTTAGCATTTTTAGTATTTATTTACAATATTAAGACTTTTTAAATCACCAAATAGTTAATTTTGTGGTCAACTTTTTCACTTACGACTTACATATTATGACAACCAAACACCATAAAATACAATACACTTTCCTCCTTACAACTTTATATTACCAATCAAGCACCGTAAAACTTACATGTATGTAACTCATTTACACCTGTAAAATACTTTACCAATTACGACTTACGAATTACGGCCAATTACGACAACCAAACAGACCCTAAGATTAAGTCTGAAGATAGACAGTTAAGTGAGCAGTTGAAGAGGAATGAATCTTCGAAGACCTCAAGGGAATGCATGATTCACTGAACTGGAGACCTCCAAGACATGGAAAATTGAAGCTGAACTATTTTCCTACAGAATGCAGTAGGTCAATGTGTTATAGGGCAATTTCATTATCAAATATGAACCTAATCTCAACATTATCTCCTTGAAAATTCAAAAATGGGAAGTTCTACATAGTAAATGGTACTGAGCTGCAATGTACAACTTTTAGCAATATCTACAAAACATTATTGACAGCTGGCCTTCTCTATTATCCAATCTACAATTCTTCAACTTAGTTTCCTCAACTCTCAAGTCAACCAAGGAGCCAAAATTTTCTAATAGAAGCTATATTGCACTAATCAAACTTTTTATTGATTGCGCCTTCATTTCTACCAATTATCTCCAAAATCCATCTCCAAATTTACGCGATAGATAAAAAATAGTAGCACAAGCAACATATCACTCAATAAAAGTTATCATAATTTCATGCAAAAAAAATTTTCTCTAAAATAAATTATACACTAAAAAAGTATTATTCTATGAAATGAAACTCGACCATTACCTGTTACGACGAGGAATTGAATCAGCGAGCGTCAAAAGTCTAGACCTGAGCATGGTTTAAGAAAGAGCAAAGAAGGGAAGAGAGGGGTGTAAATTTGGGTATTTTGGGAACGTTTAATTTGAGGACCGGCCCTCCATGGGAAATCCCAGCTGGGTTTTGAAGGAAAAAGAGTTACAGAGAGAGAAAAGGCTGGAGATTTTGGGAAGAGTGTTGGAAGAGAGTTCCCAAAGTGTTCCTCACTCTCTCACTCACTCTCTCTCTCTCTCTCTCTGAGGTTTTAGGAAGAAGAAAACCTCTCCCCAAGCAGAGCTTGGTACGGGTCGGGTAGACTTCGATTAGACCCGGTTGACATTCGAATGCGCCCGTAGTTTTAGGCCCATGGATTGGGCTTGGAGCCTAAATAGACCCAAAACAAAGGCCACAAGTAAACACGAAGTGCGTTAATTTACTAGTATATCACGGTCGTCGGTAGAAAACTGACCGATTGAAAAGAGGAGGAGGAGGGAGAACAGAGAAGAAAGAAAAAGGTAAAAATAGAGGAGTTGAGAGAGGAAGAAGAAGGAGAAGACAGACAGATGGACGGACAAAGTTTCTATATGAGTCACTAAAGAAGATCTCTTTTCAATCAGTTTTTGATTATTTAACACTATTTAAATTGCGAAGAGTTCATAAGATTTCCCACTAAAAATGTGGTTGGCTCGAGCAATACAAGACTTCTCCATTTGTAAGGCTTATCATTTACCATTTGCATCAGACTCACTGGTAAAAAAATTGGGTTAAAAATTGAGGGGTCACACGTTCGAAACTGAATTACGACCTTTGTTCGAGAAAAAGAAAATGTTTGTGAATCTCATTTCTCAGAGGAGCAGGTAGGGTTGAATATACATGCAAAACAAGGGCCAGTCAGTCATAGACTGTATTTTCATATATACACATGGTTGTGATTCACTTTTGAAGACGAGCACAATCTGATCTCTTGTGGCTCTACATCCAAGACCTGCGTTCATCATAGTAATTTTGAACATTGAATCAACATTTGGGTAGTAAGTTTACCAAGTATTTTCCCAATTTAGGATATTCATTTGATCATTCCCTGAACTGCCAAAGGAATATGACCTGGATGCTCTCCACTGGTAATTTGACGGTGGACAGTATAATTTTTAAATCATGATCGTTTATTAAAATCTAAATATCTAAATGATTAGAATTCATTCTAAAAATTACAACCACGATCCACCATATCACATGAATTACTCTCATCCTTACCTTTCACTCAAAATAAATCATAACTGTTCAACAAATAACAACCGCTCATAAATTTTAGACAGTTTTGTTTAAAGAAGTGGATCGTCCACTGGCTATTGACAAGAGAGAGGATAAAAATCTGCGAAAAGAATATATCGGGACATTGTTTGGTAGTAAACTTGGAGATTGTAAGGAGATTTGCATTTATGCGTTATTCTCTTGATTACATTTGAAATGCAACAAAAATAGTCTATTAATATATTCTTTTTTCTCCAAAACCTATCTAGTAAGACTTCATGTGTAATGTACAGAGTTTAGATGTAATTTTTTTTCTTTTTTTTATAAGATAAAAACTCGTACACACTTTACCAATTACTCAAGTGAACTTTCTATTTTTACAACTGCACGAATCGAACTTGGGACCTCCGTTGCCAACGAGCTAACCCTTTTTCATATGAGAGTTTAGACGTATGAGTTTGGATATATGTATTATTTCTTTCAAATCCATTGTTGTTGTCTAACAAGAATATCTATGTAACATTTCTCTTTAATAAAAATTTAACATTTCTCTTTAGACTAATACATCAAGAACCTTTAACTAGGGCTAACTTCTTGTCATGCCGCAAAAAGTTAACAGATTATTGTGAAAGTCGGGCTAGTACTGGGCCCAATGCCAAGGGTTTCCTAGGTTCGGCCTTGGTATTAATAAACTAGAGAAGGGCAGGCCCATTAGAGCCCGGACCAAGACCGGCCCGGCCTATTGCGACTCGCAAGGAATTTGACTCCAAAATCAAGAAAGATGAGGGGGTGCACGGACCTCTTGCCTTCCCACATTTCTTTATCTCAAGGACCGAAAAGGGACCTCTCACTGAATCGGATCTAGTTTTTTAGGGCATATTTTCCCAATTTATATACTTGCATGGTAATGTGTTTTGGTCTGCTGGCACTCTTGTAGTCAAGATTTTAAAAATGAGAGGGCACAAAATCGACATTCGGATAAAAGAACGATTCTGTTGAAGTTGATCTATATTATTTCAAGTATTTATAAATCAAAAATTAAGTGTTTTGAATACTTTTTGCTCATCCGTCAAGCGCCGCAAAATGTACGGCCGAAAGTAGTGAGTTGGTTGGATTTATGCCTTTAGACATACAAATTCTCGATCCAGCCGTTTGATTATGATCTAAACATTTAAAAACTCCTACAAATCAATTTTTGTTAGGTTTCAATTGTTCTACACCATTAAACTAACCAACTCACTATTTAGGCTATCCGTTTTTCCCTTACTTTATGCATGGGCAAAAAATATTCAAAACATTTGATTTTTAGTTTATAAATACTTAAAATAATATAGATCAACTTCAACGGAGTTGATCTTGTATTCGAATGTCGGATGTTGGTATTTGAGTGGGAAAGATTCGACCTCAAAATCTTCTGTAAGGACACAAGTCTATATATATATATATATATATATATATATATATATATATATATATATATATATATATATATATATATATATATATATATATATATGGGTCAAGTACTCCTAGTAGGTGTCCTTAGATTACAATCTAAGGAGACGGCTTAAAACTCCAACATCCCGATTTTATTTTCACGATCCGACCGCACATTATCATATTCATATTATAAGATGTACGCATATAAAAAATCACGTGATTTGAAGTTCATTTACTGATTGAGCTAGTCGTTCCATTTTGTTCTACTGTTTAAAAACCGTTACTGTTTGAACCCCAAAAAAAATAGAGTAAACAAATTTCAAATCACGTAATTTTTTATATGCATACATCTTATAACATGAATATGATAATGTGCGGTCAGATCGTGAAAAAAAAATTGGGAGGTTGGAGTTTTAAGTTGTCTCCTTAGATTACAATCTAAGGAGACCTACTAGGAACACTTTTCCATATACACACACACACGCTGACACATGAGGCAACTTTGTCCTATGTCGCACTCAAAATGTAAGTTTTTGATTAAATTTTCAAGATCCGACCGCACGTTATCATCTTCATGTTTTAAGATATACACATATAAGAAATCACCTGATTTAGAATTTGTTTACTCCATTTTCTTTGGGTTCAATCATTAACGATTTTTTAACAATATAATAAAATAGAATGATTAGATCAATGAGTAAACAAACTCCAATTCATTTGATTTTTTATATGTATACATCTTAGAATATGAAGATAATAATATGTGGTCGAATAGTGGAAAAAACTTCGGGAGATATGATTTTTCAGTGCGACATAGGACGGAGTTGTCTCCTGTGTCAGCTAATTTAAATATATATATATATATATATATATATATATATATATATATATATATATATATATATATATATATAGAGAGAGAGAGAGAGAGAGAGTTGTGTAGTTCCAGAAGAATTGAACACCGAATCTTTCGAACGCAAATATAACCATACATCATCATACATCATCTGAATATAAGATCCATTCCGTTGAAGTTGATTTATATTATTTCAAGTATCTATAAGTTAAAAATCAAGTATTTTAAATATTTTTTACTCATGCATCAAGTAGGGAAGAAACGGACGACCTAAATAGTGAGTTGATTAGTTTAACAGTGTATAACATTTGAAACTAAACAAAAATTGGTTTGTAGGTGTTTTTAAATGTTTAGATCATGATCAAATAACCGGATCGAGAACTTGTATATCTAAAGACATAGATCTAACCAACTCACTACTTTCGACCGTCCATTTTAACGCCACTTGATGGATGGGCAAAAAGTATTTAAAACACTTGATTTTTTCTTGTTACTTATTTTAACTAATATAGATCAACTTCAACAGAGTGGATCTTGTATTTGAATATCAGAAGTTGGTATTTGAATGAGCAGGGAAAGATTCGAACTCGAATCCTTTTGGTGTAAGAATTAAAAATAAACTTAATGTGGATTAACAGCCATGAATTTAGAATCAATCATCTCAAGAATTGAATACGGAATCAAAACACATATACTTTAAATTCCCATACCTGAAGCCATTGATGAACAATAGATGAAGGTTGAAGAAGATCTCGATTCCTTCCTTTGATCCTGCAAACCCTAATGCAAATAACCTGCTTCTCTCTGTCTCCTTTTCCTTGCACAAAACCTTCAGAAAATCTTTCACTGATGGGTTTCTCAAAAATGAGCGATAGGTTTTGTATTTCTTTGCAGGAGGAGAAAAGTGGGTCACACATTTGCAAATAAACCCTTGAAATAAAACCATCCATCATGGTACCCTTATATCTCAAGAGATTATATAAACTATATAAATGTGACTTTAATATGGGCATCTTATTATATCAGTTAACTTTAATTAGGAATCCAATGTTTAACCAAGGTTAAGTGGGCCACCATGATGTGAGATTAACATTCTCCCACTTGGACCACTAACCGATTAGGTTAAAACTTTAGAAAACAAATAAAAGAAAAGACTCATTTTCAAAACATTTTGACTTCATTGGATTCCATACTGAAAAACCTTGACACGTGATCACGAATTTTAAAACAACAACTGATAAGCCCAAATATGAAATACTGTAATACTGCAATTAGCTTGGACCACCAATGCGAGTCATAGCGGTTATACAACATCCACGTCATACTCCCTTCTATGTACCACAACATTGATAACCCTTTCTAATTGAGTCCATAACCAAAATGACCCCTGTAATTGTCTTGTTAAGACATTTCCTGTTTAACAAACATCCATACATAATATGTGCACACATAATTGGATAACAGGAAATACAGAAACAAACTTTTATTTGCGCAATATTGTCAATTTTACAAGTACCAAAACATACATTTACAGATTGCCCAAAAGACCCATTCTAACAACATGTTCCTTGAATGTCTTTGGAGGCAATCCCTTTGTCATTGGATCAGCAACCATTAAAGTGGTACTTATACTTTCAATTGACACCTTCTGTTTCTGAACTCTTTCTCTAACCACCAAGTACTTAAGTTCCTTGTGTCTGGAACCATTAGAGTACTTTCCATTCTTAGAGAAGAAAACGGCTGCTGTATTGTCACAATATATCTTCAGCGGCCTGGCAATAGAGTCAACTACACCAAGTGCTGAGATAAAATTCCTTAACCATAATGCATGATTTGTGGCCTCAAAACAAGCTATGAACTCAGCCTCCATCGTGGATGAAGCAGTGATAGACTGCTTTACACTCTTCCACGAGATTGCCCCACCTGCTAGCAAGAAAATGAAACCTGAAGTAGACTTCCTGCTATCTGGGCAACCAGCAAAATCTGAGTCCGAATAGCCGATCACCTCCAACTGATCTGATCTCCTATATGTGAGCATATGGTCCTTCGTCCCTTGAAGATACCGCATAACCTTCTTAGCTAATTTCCAGTGCTCCATTCTGGATTGCTCTGGTATCTTTCCAGCATCCCTACAGCAAAACTGATATCTGGCCTGGTACAAGTGTGTGCATACATCAAGCTCCCAACAGCTGACGCATACGGAACTTTCTGCATTTGACCCTTTTCTAAGTCATTTCTGGGACACTGGCTCCCACTTAATGTGTCACCCTTCTGAATGGGTGCAGGATTGACTGAACACAACTCCATATGAAATCTTTCCAAGACTCGATTGATATAACCTTTCTGAGACAGTCCTAGCAATCCTCGAGATCTATCCCTGAAGATCTCTATGCCAATGACATAAGTTGCCTCACCCATATCAACCATCGGAAAGTTCTTGGTAAGATAACCTTTAGTTTCATACAGCAAACCAATATCACTACTGGCTAACAAGATATCTGTAACACCCCATCCTCGGTATACGTGCACAGTTACGTATCCTGATTTTTGGTGCATTTTATTATTATTATTATTATTTTATTTTATTTTATTTTATTTTCTGCTATTTAAATACTTACTCATATAGCAGTACTGCATGATTTGATCTGTTTGGTATTCAGATTTGACTAATTTTAGTTTCAAATATTATTTTTTAATATTCTAGATTTTTCATGATTTTCTGGAATTTTTCGGAATTAAATTGTAAATCTTCAAAACCGGTGTCGGCCAGTATCACTGGTTGATTCCAGGAATTTTAATTCACAATTGGAATCAAATTTTTAGATTCCGCTTTCACATTCCTTCTTAAAATTTTATTTTCTTCCTTCAGGCATTTTCTGGGATTTTTCAGATTTTATCAAAAATCCAGCCTACCCGGTGTAGACACCGTTTACAGTAGATTCTAGGATTTTTATTTTGAAAATGAAATTGAATTTCTGAAAACCGATTTCACTAAAAATCTTTATATAATATTTATTATTTTTAAGAATTTTTGGGAGACTTTTTGAGATACTTCAATTTTTGGACTTTCCCGGAGTTTTCGGTGTTTTCCCAGATACCGGGAATTTATCCATATATTCCACTTTTCTCTTTTTCCGTTATTCTCTCTCCTTTCCCAAACGCGAGTTTTGCCAACTGGACTCAGCAATTAAGGCGGAGACCCTTCCCTTGCTGCATTTAATGCTTATGGGCTAAATCAACTCAAGTCCAATCACCCATGTCCTTTTGTCTTTTCTTTGAAACGCACCTTTGCGTTTTCTACTGGACGCAGCCTTGAATCCCGCGTTTGGCTCCTTTTTGCCTAGACGCAGCTTTGAGAACGCAGCATTCTTTGGAAGGAAAGTGAAGATGGCACATATTATATTATTTTCCTCTTCATATATATATAACACTCCCATCTTCTCTCTCTTTCATTTTCCTTCATCTCCTTTGTTTCCAGCAAGCTCCAACAGCCAACAAAACCACCAAGCTCCCTTGGCCGGCCATTACCACCACCCACCATCTCCATTTTCTCCACCACAAATCCCTCCACCTCATTCTCCTCCATCTCCTCCTCCATTTCCAACCACAAACACCATCTTCTTCAACCTCTTTCACCAAGAAACATCCAAGAACCCATTTCCTTCACCAAGCTTCACCACCATCTCCACTACCACCTGCACCACCGTAGCCACCACCAAGCATACCACCTTCACCTCCTCGTCGACCTCTTTCTAACAGACTATAGATTCGTCCCCCGCAACAACGTTTGCAAGATCCCGTTTTGAAATGGTGAACTAGACTTGCACCTCCATCTTCTCCAAACTACCACAACTCTCTCCATCAACTTGTGAGGACCGGCCACTCCTTTTGGATTGGGGCCGCGTTCTTCTTCGTTGGCAAGACTCTGGGCCGGTGCCCTCCTTTTGGATTGGGGCCGAGCTTTATCACCGTAGATTTTCCGGTAATCGTTCGCGATTATTCCGGTAATTGTTTTGGTAACAAACTTGGCAAAGAACTCATCTTCCTCACTTGGCATTTCTTACAGGACGTCGGACGCATTTTAGGCGAGTAATTCTACTCGCCAAGACTTGGATATTACTTTCATATTTGTAAACAAACGCAACCTTATTAGTCGACTACCTTTTCCTACCAGTCGACAAACCTTTTTCCTGGAAGACGCGGTTCTCTGAAACGCGGACTTTATTAGTCGACTATCCATTGTTCCCAGTCGACTAACGCAGCTCCCTTGAGACGCGGTCCTTTGAGACGCGCCCTTTATTAGTCGACTTGATATTTGCCCTAGTCGACTAACTTTCCTTCTGAAGACGCGGCTCTCTGAGACGCGGCCTTATTAGTCGACTAACCATTTAGCCCTAGTCGACTACCCTTTTCCTGAAGACGCGGCTCTTTGAGACGCAGCCCTATCAGTCGACTTGTCCCCTATCTACAGTCGACTAATTCCTTCATAAGTCGACTACTATCTCTCCCTAGTTGACTAATCTTGACTATTTGCTATGGTTAATTACTTCTTTGATTATGAACATTATCTTTGGGTCATGTATTTTATATTGCTATTTGCAAGACTTGTTATTTGATGGATATCACCTCTTGTCATGCTATCTCCTAACACAAGGCATGACACACATGACTCTCATAATTATCACGATAACGGGAATGATAACCGGACTTTATGATTTACCAATTTGATTTACATGATAGTACAAATTGTACTCCTGATACTCCTGTTTTTACAATATTCCTGACTTGCTCCTGTTCATTCCCGAAACCTGATAATTATCTAAAGAATTCATAAAATAAGACAACTTGCATCGGGTCGGGGGAAATACGCGGCTATCAATATATGTTCGTGTTTACAGTGGTATTAGGTATGTTGTGCAACTAAATTTCCGGTCTGACCTGTGGGCCTCCAGGCGACCGAGGGGAGTGCTGGCTCCCTCCTTCCTGGTACCATCATGATAAGGGCATACATAAGTCCCCTGTTAGCCTTGCGGCTGGTTCCGTTACCAAGCAACGGAACATCCTGGGCCGTGGTCCCGGGTATGTACGGGACCCACTGTAAACATAGTTCGTTGATACCCCCGCTGGTTTCCAATAACAATCTTGCTTTGCTTGGATATGGATCTATGTGTGCTGGGACGCTAGTTCACATAGCTAGATATCAGGGTAAGACGAGTAACAATAATAATAAAAGACGTTAACTGTGGGTGTTGGATGCGCCTAGATTACGGTGACATGAGATGAAGGTATATAGATGAGGGTTTCCTTATTTGGATTATTCCCTCGAGGTACTAGTCTCATGAGGCTGTAACTTAAGCTTATACAATGCCTTTCGTTTATAACATGTCGTACTTCCTTTACTCGCTGGCTGATTATTCATGATATTGTACCAACTCTCATACTCTTATTTCTTATGCCGCTCGGCTGTAACCTGATCACTTGTTTGGGAGGTCCTGACTCTCTTGAATTTGTATGTTCAGGTTCCGGACCTTGGATTGAGGTGGAGCCTTCTGTGGAAGATCAAGCTTTTCTTTCCGAGCAGGCTGACTAGTCTCGGTTTCTGTTGTGCCAGACTTTCCTTTTTAGCTCGCGAGACCTTCCTTCAGCTCGTGAGCATCTTGTAATCATATTGTAAATCGTACTTTTGTGCTTGGCTGTGATATATGATGCATGTGATATGTAATAGTATGTCACATCCTGTGATAACCTTGTACTTTGTACTTCTTATGTTGGCATATGAATGGACGCTACGTTTGTCGTACTCTGATTCTTGCCTGTACTGATGCTTAGCGTATATACGTGAGGGTACTTCTGACCTGCGTATGTACGTCGTAGTGACGTCCCCGTACCCGTGGGATCGGGGCGTTACAGGTTGGTATCAGAGCCTAGGCTCTCACACCTATAGTACAATCAAGCAGCAAATGGAATTTTCCATTGCCAACTACAATGTACAAAGTTATCTAGTCCTTCTTGATTCCTTTCCTTGTGTCCTAAAAATCCTTCCATCTTTCCAGTTTTCAGTCTTCTTTTTACCAACATAAGTATGGATAGAAGGACGGGTCGTAACAACTCCGGGCAAGCATCAAATGGACCCGCGGGAGAGAATATTGAGATTCTAAGGGTTATCCAGACTATGATGGAGAATCAACAACAGCAGACGGAACTCCTTCGGCAAGAGTTAGCAACTCCTAAGGAACAAAGACCGGGGAACGTATCAGACTTTAGGCGATTGCAACCGGCGATATTCACGGGAGGAGAGAAACCACTAGATGCTGAACAATGGCTGATTGACACCACAGATCTGTTGAACGCAGCCCGGGTCCCAAAAGAAAATCAAGTGGAGGTCGCCAAGATTCAACTAAAGGATGTAGCCAGGACCTGGTGGCTAGCTGAAGAAGCAAGACTGGAGAAACCTGTCACTTGGGACTAGTTTTCTCAAAGCTTCTATAGTAGATTTTTCCCTGCCACAGCTCAGAAAGAAATGGAAGAACAGTTTATCCGACTTCAACAATGGAACCGGTCTGTGGATGAGTATGCCGCTGAGTTCTTGAGGCTGAGCCGCTTTGCTCCATATATGGTGGTTGATGAGGAAAAGCGGGCGAGTAGGTTCCAACAGGGTTTACAAATGGACATTCAAATCCTCTTAATGCCCCAACAGCTGAAAACTTATTCCCAAGTCCTCACCATAGCTCGGGAGGTGGAGCGAGGACTGGAGAAAGGGAAATCTAACATGATAAGGAATCAGACCATGAAGAGGCCATTTCCACAAACAGGGAGAGGAGGTCCATTCAGAGCAGCAAGGATCCCAACCATGAGACGACCATTTCGACCAGCCCCCTTTCCAGTAACCCAACCATTTTCTTTTTGTAGCTATTGCCAGAAACCAGGTCACTCTCGACAAAATTACCGTAGGGCAAATGGGTTATGCCTGGTATGTGGTTCCCGTGATCATTCAATAGAAGTCTGTCCCCACAAAAGAATGGGAATGGTCAACCAAGCATTGCCAGCACTTCCAGGGCCAGATGGACAGAGGAACCAGGGACCAATGGTTAGGAGGGCCCTTCCCCCTCCCCCACTACAAGTTATCCGCCCAGTCCAGAGGGGAGTCAGAACTGCAGCGGGTCGTGGAAGAGGACGAGCCTACAACTTGACAGCGGAAGAGGCCCAAACTTCTGGAGAAGTGGTAACAGGTAAGATTATGGTACACTCTAAACCTGTCTTAGCCCTCTTTGATTCTGGCGCTTCTCATTGCTACATATCAGATAGTTTCATTGCTTTGAACTCTATACCTGTGGAATATTTAGACCACCAGTGGGAGATAAGTACCGGTAACGGAGTAGTCATCTCTAATAGAGTTTGTGTAAATTGTCCGGTGGAACTGTGTGACAGGACATTAACAGTGGATATGCTCGTACTAGATACTAAAGGGTACGACGTAATCTTAGGCATGACTTGGCTCAGTAAATACCATGCAGTCATTGATTGTCGAAACAAGAAAGTTATTTTCAGAATACCACTTCAGCCTGAATTCCAATTTGAAGGAGAACACAAACCTACCAAGGAAAAAAGCACAGATGACTGCTGGTGAGATCCAGAAGAAGAGAGTACCAATTTGGAATGAGTTTCCAGAAGTATTTAAGGAAATCTCGGGGCTTCCACCTGACAGAACGATTGAGTTCTCCATTGATACCCTTCCAGGCACAGTTCCGATATCCAAAGCTCCATACAGAATGGCACCCACTGAGTTAGAAATTCTAAAGAAGCAGCTACAAGAATATTCTGACAAGGGATTGATTAGACCAAGTGCTTCACCATGGGGAGCTCCAGTGCTCTTAGCAAACAAAAAGGACGGTGGTAAGCGGTTGTGTATAGACTACAGAGAGTTAAACAAGGTTACCATCAAGAACAAGTACCCCTTACCAAGAATTGATGATCTATTTGATCAGCTTCATGGAGCTCGAGTATTTTCAAAGTTGGATTTGCAATCAGGTTATCATCAGCTAAAGGTAAAGAAAGAAGACGTTCCAAAGACAGCGTTCAGAACTCGTTATGGCCATTATGAGTTTCTAGTTATGCCCTTCGGAGTCACCAATGCCCCTGCAGTTTTCATGGATTTGATGAACAGAGTGTTCTCATCATATTTGGATCAGTTTGTGGTTGTTTTTATAGATGACATCTTGATCTATTCGAAGAACGACAGAGAGCATGCAGACCACTTGAGAATAGTGTTACAAACTCTCCAACAGGAACAACTTCATGCTAAGCAAAGCAAATGTGATTTCTGGTTAAATAGTGTGGCCTTCCTTGGACACATAATTTCAGAAGAAGGAATTTCAGTAGACCCTAGTAAAATTCAGGCAGTAAAGGACTGGCCAATTCCAAGGACAGTAACAGAAATTAAGAGTTTTGTTGGATTAGCCGGATATTATAGGCGCTTTGTCCAGGATTTTTCTAAGATTGCAACCCCGTTAACGAAGCTCACCCGGAAAGGAGAAAAATATATATGGACGGAGGAATGTACCGCAGCATTTGAACAATTAAAGGAAAGACTCATTACAGCTCCAGTCTTGAGGACTCCCTCAGGAAGAGGAGGGATGGTTATATACAGTGATGCATCCGAAAAAGGCCTGGGGTGTGTATTAATGTAGCATGATCATGTCATAGCGTATGCATCCAGGCAACTGAAACCACATGAGAGAAATTACCCAACTCATGACTTAGAGCTGGCAGCTGTAATATTCGCATTGAAGATCTGGAGACATTATCTTCTGGGAGACAAGGTGCTAATCTACACTGATCACAAGAGTCTAAAGTATATTTTCACGCAGAAAGAATTAAACATGAGACAGAGACGGTGGCTTGAATTAATGGCAGATTATGATATAGATTTACAGTATCATCCAGGCAGAGTCAATACAGTACCAGATGCATTGAGCAGGAAGCCAGAGAATAAAATGCTAGTACAACTTACGCAACAGAAGGAGTTGATTCAGGATATCATAAAATTGGACTTAATGATAGTACAAGGAATTGATAAAACGGGACAGTTGATGACCTTTCAGATTCAATCAACCCTGATGGATGAGATTAAAGAAGCTCAAAAAGAAGACCCCAGATTGCAGAAATTCAGAGCTCAAATAGAAGCTGGATTGAGAACTGACCTCCGTATTCATTCAGACAACGCATTATATTTTGGTAACAGAATTTGTGTCCCCAAAGGAGAAGTCCGACAGAAAATTTTGGCAGAGGCACATAGTTCGGCCTATTCCATACACCCGGGAAGAAATAAAATGTATCAAGACTTGAAACAGAAGTTCTGGTGGAATGTCATGAAAAGGGAGATAGCCCAGCATGTGGCCAAGTGCTTAGTTTGCCAGCAGGTAAAGATAGAACACCAGAAAACAGCTGGACTTCTTCAGCCCTTGCCAATACCCGAGTGGAAGTGGGAACATATCACCATGGATTTTGTCACAGCACTACCTCGCAGTCCTAAGGGTAATAATGCAGTATGGGTAATCATTGACCGCCTCACAAAAGCAGCTCACTTCCTACCTTTCAGAGTAGGTCAGTCAACAGAAGTTCTTGCAGAAAAATATATGAAAGAAATTGTTCGTCTACATGGAGTTCCAGTTAGTATCGTGTCAGATAGAAACACGAGATTCCGATCACATTTCTGGGAAAGTCTCCAAGAAAATTTAGGAACTCGTCTGAAATTCAGTACTTCATATCACCCCCAGACAGACGGACAATCTGAACGGACTATCCAGATCCTTGAAGACATGTTACGAGCCTGCATGATAGAATTTAGAGGGTCATGGGAAGACTATCTTCATTTGGTAGAATTCTCTTATAATAACAGCTATCAGGCTAGTATCAAAATGGCCCCATTTGAGGCATTGTATGGCAGGAAATGCAGGTCACCGATATGTTGGGACGAAGTCGGCGAAAGAAGACTTATGGGACCAGACATTCTAGTTCAGACAACAGACAAAGTCCGAATTATCAGAGATCATCTCCGGGCAGCACAGAGCCGACAAAAGAGTTGGGCAGACACAAACAGAAGGCCATTGGAATTCAGAACCGGTGAGCATGTATTTTTAAAGATATCACCCACCAAAGGGGTAATCCGGTTCGGTACTCGTGGAAAACTTAGTCCGAGATACATCGATCCATTCGAAATTTTGGATCGTGTGGGAGATGTGTCTTACCGATTGGCATTACCTCCATCTTTAGAAGGAGTACATAATGTATTCCATGTATCACAGTTGAGGAGGTATGTCAAGGATGAGAGTCACATTCTAGATCACTCCGAACTGGAACTACAGTCAGATCTGTCTTATAAAGAGCAACCGATGGCCATCCTGGACAAAAGTATCAAAACATTGAAGAATAAGGCAATACCATTAGTATTGGTTTCTTGGAATAGGCATGTGCCAGGAGAAGCCACATGGGAACGGGAGGACGTTATTCGTGAGCGTTACCCTCAACTATTTTCAACTTAGTTGGTAAAACCCTTTCTTCCTATTCTCTCTATTGTCATCTTCCCCTTCCTGAAATTTCGAGGACGAATTTTTTGTAAGGTGGATAGATTGTAACACCCCATCCTCGGTATACGTGCACAGTTACGTATCCTATTTTTGGTGCATTTTATTATTATTATTTTATTTTATTTTATTTTATTTTCTGCTATTTAAATACTTACTCATATAGCAGTACTGCATGATTTGATCTGTTTGGTATTCAGATTTGACTAATTTTACTTTCAAATATTATTTTTTAATATTCTAGATTTTTCATGATTTTCTGGAATTTTTCGGAATTAAATTGTAAATCTTCAAACCGGTGTCGGCCAGTATCACTGGTTGATTCCAAGAATTTTAATTCACAATTGGAATCAAATTTTTGGATTCCGCTTTCACATTCCTTCTTAAAATTTTATTTTCTTCCTTCAGGCATTTTCTGAGATTTTTCAGATTTTATCAAAAATCCAGCCTACCCGGTGTAGACACCGTTCACAGTAGATTCCAGGATTTTTATTTTGAAAATGGAATTGAATTTCTAAAAACCAATTTCACCAAAAATCTTTATATAATATTTATTATTTTTGGGAGACTTTTTGAGATACTTCAATTTTTGGACTTTCCCGGAGTTTTCGGTGTTTTCCCAGATACCAGGAATTTATCCATATATTCCACTTTTCTCTTTTTCCGTTATTCTCTCTCCTTCCCCAAACGCGAGTTTTGCCAACTGGACTCAACAATTAATGCGGAGACCCTTCCCTTGCTGCATTTAATGCTTATGGGCTAAATCAACTCAAGTCCAATCACCCATGTCCTTTTGTCTTTTCTTTGAAACGCACCTTTGCGTTTTCTACTGGACGCAGCCTTGAATCCCGCGTTTGGCTCCTTTTTGCCTAGACGCAGCTTTGAGAACGCAGCATTCTTTGGAAGGAAAGTGAAGATGGCACATATTATATTATTTTCCTCTTCATATATATATAACACTCCCATCTTCTCTCTCTTTCATTTTCCTTCATCTCCTTTGTTTCCAGCAAGCTCCAACAGCCAACAAAACCACCAAGCTCCCTTGGCCGGCCATTACCACCACCTACCATCTCCATTTTCTCCACCACAAATCCCTCCACCTCATTCTCCTCCATCTCCTCCTCCATTTCCACCACAAACACCATCTTCTTCAACCTCTTTCACCAAGAAACATCCAAGAACCCATCTCCTTCACCAAGCTTCACCACCATCTCCACCACCACCTGCACCACCGTAGCCACCACCAAGCATACCACCTTCACCTCCTCGTCGACCTCTTTCTAACGGACTATAGATTCGTCCCCCGCAACAACGTTTGCAAGATCCCGTTTTGAAATGGTGAACTAGACTTGCACCTCCATCTTCTCCAAACTACCACAACTCTCTCCATCAACTTGTGAGGACCGGCCACTCCTTTTGGATTGGGGCCGCGTTCTTCTTCGTTGGCAAGACTCTGGGCCGGTGCCCTCCTTTTGGATTGGGGCCGAGCTTTATCACCGTAGATTTTTCGGTAATCGTTCGCGATTATTCCGGTAATCGTTTTGGTAACAAACTTGGCAAAGAACTCATCTTCCTCACTTGGCATTTCTTACAGGACGTCGGACGCATTTTAGGCGAGTAATTCTACTCGCCAAGACTTGGATATTACTTTCATATTTGTAAACAAACGCAACCTTATTAGTCGACTACCTTTTCCTACCAGTCGACTAACCTTTTTCCTGGAAGACGCGGTTCTCTGAAACGCGGACTTCATTAGTCGACTATCCATTGTTCCCAGTCGACTAACGCAGCTCCCTTGAGACGCGGTCCTTTGAGACGCGCCCTTTATTAGTCGACTTGATATTTGCCCTAGTCGACTAACTTTCCTTCTGAAGACGCGGCTCTCTGAGACGCGGCCTTATTAGTCGACTAACCATTTAGCCCTAGTCGACTACCCTTTTCCTGAAGACGCGGCTCTTTGAGACGCAGCCCTATCAGTCGACTTGTCCCCTATCTACAGTCGACTAATTCCTTCATAAGTCGACTACTATCTCTCCCTAGTTGACTAATCTTGACTATTTGCTATGGTTAATTACTTCTTTGATTATGAACATTATCTTTGGGTCATGTATTTTATATTGCTATTTGCAAGACTTGTTACTTGATGGATATCACCTCTTGTCATGCTATCTCCTAACACAAGGCATGACACACATGACTCTCATAATTATCACGATAACGGAATGATAACCGGACTTTATGATTTACCAATTTGATTTACATGATAGTACAAATTGTACTCCTGATACTCCTGTTTTTACAATATTCCTGACTTGCTCCTGTTCATTCCCGAAACCTGATAATTATCTAAAGAATTCATAAAATAAGACAACTTGCATCGGGTCGGGGGAAATACGCGGCTATCAATATATGTTCGTGTTTACAGTGGTATTAGGTATGTTGTGCAACTAAATTTCCGGTCTGACCTGTGGGCCTCCAGGCGACCGAGGGGAGTGCTGGCTCCCTCCTTCCTGGTACCATCATGATAAGGGCATACATAAGTCCCTCCTGTTAGCCTTGCGGCTGGTTCCGTTACCAAGCAACGGAACATCCTGGGCCGCGGTCCCGGGTATGTACGGGACCCACTGTAAACATAGTTCGTTGATACCCCCGCTGGTTTTCAATAACAATCTTGCTTTACTTGGATATGGATCTATGTGTGCTGGGACGCTAGTTCACATAGCTAGATATCAGGGTAAGACGAGTAACAATAATAATAAAAGACGTTAACTGTGGTGTTGGATGCGCCTAGATTACGGTGACATGAGATGAAGGTATATAGATGAGGGTTTCCTTATTTGGATTATTCCCTCGAGGTACTAGTCTCATGAGGCCGTAACTTAAGCTTATACAATGCCTTTTGTTTATAACATGTCGTACTTCCTTTACTCGCTGGCTGATTATTCATGATATTGTACCAACTCTCATACTCTTATTTCTTATGCCGCTCGGCTGTAACCTGATCACTTGTTTGGGAGGTCCTGACTCCCTTGAATTTGTATGTTCAGGTTCCGGACCTTGGATTGAGGTGGAGCCTTCTGTGGAAGATCAAGCTTTCCTTTCCGAGCAGGCTGACTAGTCTCGGTTTCTGTTGTGCCAGACTTTCCTTTTTAGCTCGCGGGACCTTCCTTCAGCTCGTGAGCATCTTGTAATCATATTGTAAATCGTACTTTTGTGCTTGGCTGTGATATATGATGCATGTGATATGTAATAGTATGTCACATCCTGTGATAACCTTGTACTTTGTACTTCTTATGTTGGCATATGAATGGACGCTACGTTTGTCGTACTCTGATTCTTACTTGTACTGATGCTTAGCGTATATACGTGAGGGTACTTCTGACCTGCGTATGTACGTCGCAGTGACGTCCCCGTACCCGTGGGATCGGGGCGTTACAATATCATCCACATACAGAACCAAAATATAAACTTGCTCCCACTGATCTTTAGATATATACACTGATCAACAGTGTTTTCTGTAAATCCAAAAGAGGTAATGGTATCATTAAACTTTATATACCATTGCCTGGAAGCTTGTTTAAGTCCGTATATGGATTTCTTTAATTTGCAAGCCAAGTGTTCTTTTTCTTTCTTTGCGAACCCTTCAGGTTGCTCCATGTAAATTTCTCATCCAAATCTCCATTTAGAAAAGTAGTTTTCACATCCATTTGATGTAACTCCAAATCATAATGAGCTATAAGTGCCATAATGATTCTAAGAGAGTCCTTCTTTGATACTGGAGAGAAGGTTTCTCTATAATCAATGCCTTCCTTCTGAGTGAAACCTTTAGCCACAAGTCTGGCCTTATATCGTTCGACATTGCCTTTAGAGTCGCGCTTGGTCTTAAATACCCATTTACACCCGACTTTCTTACAGTGATCAGGCAATTCGACGAGATCCCAGACTTTATTTTGGTCCATAGATTTCAACTCATCATTCATAGCATCAACCCATTTACTAGAATCATTGCATTCTATGGCTTGTGAAAATGAACTGGATCTTTATTAATCCCAATATCATAATCAGATTCCTGTAGATACACCACATAATCATCTGAAATGGCAGATCTTCTTTCCCTTTGAGATCTTCTCAAAGCTGCCGGTTGTGGTGGTTCTACAACATTTTCAATGGCAATATCCTCATGGAGTGGTGAACCAATATCATTATGTTGTTCTGGTATCTCAGCTTGATGATCAAGCTGAGGGACAACAATTTCTCTTGAAGGAAAGGTAATCGGGATATTTACCCTTATCACTTCAAGATCTACCTTTCTTGGTTCATCACTCCCACTAATTTCGCCATTTTCAAGGAATCTGGTATTACCAGTTTCAACTATTCTTGTACTATGGTTAGGGCAATAAAATTTGTACCCCTTAGACTTATCTGGATAACCAATGAAATACCCAGATATTGTCCTTGAGTCTAATTTCTTTTCTTGTGGATTATATATTCTAGCCTCTGCTGGACAACCCCAAACATGTAAATGTCTTAAACTGGGTTTCCTACCAGTCCACAACTCGAAAGGAGTTGTTGGGACTGCCTTACTAGGAACCCTGTTCAAGATATACATAGCAGTCTTTAAGGCTTCATTCCACAATGAATTAGGTACATTAGAGAAGCTCATCATGCTCCTAACCATATCCATAAGTGTTCGGTTTCGCCTTTCAGCAACACCATTCTGCTGAGGCGTACCTGGCATTGTGTATTGAGCACAAATACCACGCTTTTCTAGAAATTTGGCAAATGGGCCAGGATGTTGTCCTGACTCATCATATCTACCATAAAATTCACCATCTCGATCTGATCTTATGATTTTAACTTTTCTATCTAATTGTCTCTCGACTTCTGTAATGAACACCTCAAGGATGTCAACAGTCTGAGACTTTTCATGAATTAGATACACATAACCATAACGTGACAGATCATTTATAAAGGTAATGAAGTGTCTCTCTCCCGTTAAACATGAAATGGAGAGTGGTCCGCAAATATCTGTATGAATTATTTCAAGAAGCTCTTTACTTCTTGTGGCACCTTTCTTAGTGTATTTGGTTTGCTTTCCTTTTATGCAATTTACACACACATCAAAATCAGTGAAGTCTAGGTTATCCAAAATCTCATTCTTCACTAATCTTACTATTCTATCCCTGGAGATATGCCCCAGTCGTCTATGCCACAAGATAGAGGAATTTTCATTAATTAAGCCACGTTTAATACCAACATTCGAATGCAGAGATAATAGAGATTGTGCAAACTCATCATTCAATGAAATTTTATATAAACCATCACATAAAATTCCGTGTCCAACCGACATTGAATTATACATTAAACTGAGTTTTTCACAACTGAATAAAACAGAATATCCAACAACATCTAATTTGGATAATGACATTAAGTTTCTAGAAATCGAAGGTACATAAAAAGTATCTTCAAGATTCATCTGATGACCCGTCTCTAAGAGTAGTCGGTAAGTACCAACAGCCTCGACCTCCACTTTGAGACGGTTCCCCATAAAGACAAATCTCTCACTTTCCTTCGATTTTCGGGTTGTAAGGAATCCCTGCATTGAATTAGTTATGTGAGTTGTGGCTCCAGAGTCAATCCACCAGTACTAGAAGGAACTTCAGCAAGATTTGATTCATAACATACAAAAGAAAGATTTATACCTTTCTTTTCGAACCAAGCCTTCCTCTTGTTGCAGTCCTTCTTCACATGTCCTTTTCTGCCACAAAAGTAGCATTTGACAGTGAAAGACTTTCCATGACCTTGGCTACTTTCCCCATGGTCATTCCCTTTCTTTGATGGAAACCTCTTACCTCTTCCATATTTACTTTTCTTATGGATAGCTCCTTGAGATACTGCCAACACTGAGTGATGCCCTTCTTGCCTCAGTCTCACTTCCTCTTGTACACACATACTAGTCAGCTCATTCAGATTCCACTTATCCTTATGAGTATTATAGTGGATCTTGAATGGCCCGAACTGAGGAGGAAGTGAGTTGAGGATGAACTGTACTAAGAAGGATTCATCCACTTTCATTCCCAGTGATCCTAACTTCGCAGCCTTATCAGTCATATTTAGAATGTGTTGTTGAACTCCTCTGCTACCGTCATATTTCATGGTAGTCAGTTCAGCCATAAGGGTGCCAGCTAATGACTTATCTGCAGACTTAAATCGGTCTTTAACAGCAGATAAAAGTTCAGATGCACTAGTAGTATGTGGGAGTGAAGTCTTGATGTTATTGGCTATGGTCATCTTTATGAACATGAGACTGAGTCTATTCGACCTTTCCCAAGTTTTGGCATGGTTAACCTGCTCTGCTGTGCTTTCAGCAGTCACTTCATCAGGTTTCTCTACTAAAAGAGCCATGTCTAGGTCCAGAACACCCAGTGTAAATTGTACATGCTCAAACCACTCGGAGAAGTTTGTACCATCCAGGGCTGGAATGCTGGTGGCATGAGTGTGAAGGGAAGTGGGGACGTTCACTGAAACATAATAGGACATTGCTCACATTAGGCCACGAATCAATACAAAGTTTTAAATTTAATTAAGATGAACTATTGATATCACTTTGATTTCTCCTTTGGGCGAAACCTAAGCATATCTAGTGTTCACTCTTTAGGTGAGACTTTTATCACCTATGTAGGTCTAATATAATTTATGCTACTTAGACAGTAAGTCATGTTACCTTTGGGTATCCACTTCTACACCACTAAGTTGCATAAATTACACTACCCTACCCCGGTTCATAATTATTTCAAAGAGACTTTCCTTTGGGCCAGTCCCAATCTCCTAACTAGAACCGCCATCGAGAGTATTATTGTCTTTAATGTCACTTACATTGACAAGTCTTTTATGTAGTTGTATATTCATAAGGCTTACTAACATAGGTCACTTTGGCAACTACTAAATCAATAAACCATATGAATACAAAACTAACCAATAATATTCTCTAATCTTTTATTTGAGTAATACTATAATACTTCAATTTTATTACTTGACCAACATCAATCAATATTAACACAATAACTTAAATGTGTAATATACATTTATGATTGAAAATAGACCAACATTAGTCGACTGATCTAGGAACTACTAGTCGACTTGGAACAATATAAGTCGACTATAGTGGAAGTCCCAGTCGACTAAGGTCAAGTCCAGTCGACTTGAGGTCAAGTCAAGTCGACTAACTATTATCAAGTCTAGTCGACTAGGCCACAATAATAAGTCGACTATACTTAATATTAGTCGACTACACAAACTTATAAGTCGACTCCTGAAGTCAACAGAGACCTCTTAACTTTTGGGTCACTCTGTTAGTCGACTTGGGCAAATTGATTAGTCGACTATACCCTAATTAGTCGACTACTCAAAATGTCAACTAAATTTCAAGTCGACTACTGTATCGAAACAGAGACTTTTAACTTTCTTAAAAGGGGATTAGTCGACTAGTGTTTCGGGCTAGTCGACTAATAATCGACGAAGCGGTTATCAAAGACAGTTCCTGCTTAATCGATTTAATTCAAAATTAGGGAAAATTAGGGTTTCTAATTCCTGAATTTTGATCCCAATTGATTGTACAATTAGAGAAGTATGAACAGGATATTAGGGTTATGTAATCCTCTACTAATTCTACAATTAAAGGATCAAAAATTGATTTCTATGAATTGTCAATCAAAAACCCTAATTTACCATAATCCTTAATCCAAGATGTATTGATTCTAAACACGGCTCTGATACCAAATGTAAGAATTAAAAAAAAACTTAATGCGGATTAACAGCCATGAATTTAGAATCAATCATCTCAAGAATTGAATACGGAATCAAACACATATACTTTAAATTCCCATACCTGAAGCCATTGATGAACAATAGATGAAGGTTGAAGAAGATCTCGATTCCTTCCTTTGATCCTGCAAACCCTAATGCAAATAACCTGCTTCTCTCTGTCTCCTTTTCCTTACACAAAACCTTCAGAAAATCTTTCACTGATGGGTTTCTCAAAATGAGCGATAGGTTTTGTATTTCTTTGCAGGAGGAGAAAAATTAGTCACACATTTGCAAATAAACCCTTGAAATAAACCATCCATCATGGTACCCTTATATCTCAAGAGATTATATAAACTATATAAATGTGACTTTATATGGGCATCTTATTATATCAGTTAACTTTAATTAGGAATCCAATGTTTAACCAAGGTTAAGTGGGCCACCATGATGTGAGATTAACATTTGGAACTACACAAGCCTATATGATCAGCGGGGTCAACTCCAGATCATACACACACAGTACATAGAGAGTAAGGCATATGTCTGTTTTTTTTTAGCCCAATTAGAGTTTAAATAGTCCGAATAAACCCTTTACTTCTCAATATTAATAAGAGTTAACCTCCGTAAAACTCGAATTACAAATCTCATGCTACACCCATAATTGAAAACCACGAATAATAACAACGATACTATGTAAATTTTTTTTTTTTAAATCAACTATCTACAATTGTTCAGACAAGTTGCTTCTTTCAAGCACGAGAGGATTTGGAATCAAATCTCTATCAACGGAGCCAGTGGTGCAAGATAACAAAATTTGGTCAAAAACAAATAATCAATCAAAGTTGAACAAATTGCCCCTAGAAATTACTAGAACCTTAAAGGTGTAGGTTTTCTCCATCCTATTTAAAAAAAAGAAAAGAAGAGACTTTGGTGTCCACAAATTAGCTTTGCTCACGTAGAGACTTGAGACTCCACACATGTGTCAATATCAACGTTGAATGGTAGAATTGGAGACCTTATTATGATATGATATGAAGACCACGAAGTCTAAATAAAGGTTGTATTATGTAAATGAGCCTCATTTGGAATCATGATAAGTGTGGCTTTGGCTGTTTTTCAAGAATCAGACTCAGCTGGTGATCCGGTTTGTTTCCCTCTCGACCTTGGACTCAGTAATTTTGGAGTCCAAACACAAGAAACTTAAGTGGCACTTTTTAAGTCTGTTGCTATCACAGTACAAGGCCACCTCACATGTTAGGTATACAAAAGATTTTTGGAGATCTTTTGAAGATTAGATTTAGGGTTAGCGTTTTGGTCAAGTTATTTTCTTTTCCAAGCTTGATGAATGGCAGATCCACACAAATACAATGCCTCGAACCTTTTGAGACAAATGTCTTATTCAATAATGTGGGATTTGAACACCACCTAACTAAAACAAAAGGAATCTTTCAAATCTGAAGCTCACAAATGGAAATTTGAGCTTTATTCAAACTTCTACACAATTTTCTCTCTCTCTTTTTTTCAAAAAACATTCTCATATTATAAATGAACTTTGAATGCCAAGGTCTTATTCTATGTCAGCTGCTTAGGGCTAATATAAATTAACTCAAAATTGATTTCATCAAACACAAACATTAGACTGCAATCAAAATATGATGGTGTCATTTTCTGATCTATTTCTTATCATTTTGATGTTTTATATAATTTGAAAGCTTATAATATTTGGTAACTGATCTTTTTTCATTTCACTTGGTGCACTGTTTCACCACCAATATTATCATGATCAAGAAAATAGAGTAAATTTTAAATTCTTTTTATTACAAAATGTTCTTTGTGTGCAGCTATTGTGTACTGTGAAAATAATCAATGATGCGGACAATTTGATCTTAGATGTGTTGTTTCTTATCTAAGAGAAGCTATTGTGATTGATATATCTCTTAATTTGATTCAAAAGTTTAAGTTGTTAAATTTACATTTTTAATTTTTTATATTCACAATCAATTTATTATAGTAAATTATCTGTACGACACTATTTTAATGAGAAAATACTTGATGACGGACATCAATTTACAGAAGGGAAAAAAAATGTGTCTAGCAAGACGAAAGAGAGAGATCAAGCTCAAACTTTTCATCTCAGTACTTCTTCGGCATGAAAACGTCTCAAAGAAAATTAATAATTGTCAGTTTATTATTGAAAAAAAAATTGAGTTTAGTTTTCAAGCTGTTTTAAATGAGAGGAAAACTGAGCGAAAAACAAGTTAAATTTCCTGAGCCTTTCGTGTACCCAAACAAACAAGTTTGTTGAAAAGACCGTGGTCCTCGCAAAAATGAGAGAAAAAACATACTTTCTGAGTCATTTCCCACCAAACAAACCACCCCTCACCAAATGAAGCAACACGTGATGGATTAAACTAGTCCAGCTTCATTCCAACTAATGAAATGTGCAGCACAGGTTTGGCCTTCAATGTGGGTGACAGGTCCAACAAAATGACTAGTCATTGGTCAAATTGTTCGGTGCATGTGATAGAGACTAGAGAGAAGATGGAGGCTCCCATTTTTGGGCTCAAGTTGGCCGATGACCAAACCAGAGCACCCCAAAGAGGACAAGTGTTACGTTGCGATTCGGCGATTGCGCTGGCTGGTGTTTGTGGGTGTCTTCAAGGTTGCCAGCTGTACATTTGCCCTGGGCCCAGAGTTGACCAGTCAAGAATGAGCCCATGGACAGGGACGTAACCCAAGTTTTGGTAATATGTATGCTACAAAAAAATTAAAAAAAATTTACACCCTGAAAGAAAAAAGTTCATTAATCTACATAATAAATAATAGAAGAAATTTATTTTGCTGATGGTTAATCAAAGATAACGACCACGTGACCTTAGCTCACACTGTAGACACCCCATTTTATATAGAAAGTTTGTGGGATCGAGTCTCTCCATCTACTTGTCGCCAGTGAGAAGATTATCAAAATAGATACACGTTATTGTGGACTTATATTACAGTACAATTCAACACGTAAGGCATGCATGCTACGATTTAATTACATGGTCACCGATTCGAATTCTGCTACGGACATATTTAGTTGTTTATTTTCGATCGACGTGGCCGCTGGTTAGGTTCTGGATTTGCTCTCGAGCGGTCTCCGGTTCGAATGTTGTCAGTAGTGATTTTCTAACGGGAAAAAAAAAGTAAAATTTATTTACGGTTCACTGATATACGTGCCCCTAGACCTTGAAATGCACTGGTATTCAACCAAACAAAAAACTGTTCCAACTACAGTCAACCAAACAGACCGTCGAGGCATGATCCAAAGCCCACACTTCTCAAACAGAATGAGGAACTTACGTTACATTTAAGCGAAGAATATAGTAAATGGAAATTTTATTATCTGCTAACAGTTGCAAACGGTTTCAAATGAAGGTGGCTGTTGCTCAACCAGAAAACCTACCTTCCAAAGCTTAGAGAAGTCGAGAAAAAAGAGATGCCCTCCAGAGCAAGAAAGGAGCTAACTTTGCAAAGGAAAGATAACAGTGTAAAGAGAACAATGGAGGCCCAATATGTAAAAAGCTATAGAATAAAGATAAAAGATAGAAGATTATGATCCTAAGCACGCAATGGCAACTTTCAAGCTATTAGGATAATGAGACTGAATCAAAAGGAATGGAAGCTGGGGTAGGAGAAGAGAGTGCAAATGGTTCTACCAACAAAAATCCACCAAGATATGAAGAAAGCAAGGCTGATGCTCTTAACAATCTAAAGTGTGTTGCTTTTTATGCATTGTCTATATATGTTTTGGTCCATTTGGTCACTTTAGGTCTTTGTGAGGCACTGTTTATGTGTATGTTTCATTAAACTCTTAGATGATGCTATTTAATTTCTCTGCATGAAAGAAAAAGATAAAATGATTTAGATCCCTGCATTTTTAAATGATTTTTTTTCTTCTAGTTTTTGGTAGATTGGAATAATATTTCATCTATACTAATCTAATCTTACATGTCTCTGTAACATATGAGCATATGACTCAGGGATAGATCTACATTGTGCATGTATGAGCGTGGATGGACGTCCACACTGAATTTCACAACATCTTTGAAAGTTTTATATTAAATGATAGTGCATTTGTATAATACTCCTTTCGTTCAAGTAGATTTTATTCTCATATTTTTTATGCTTGAAGTTTAGCCTAAGCGGTAAGATTGTGAGATTTTATTTTGAAAGGTCTTCAAGCCATAGTGTCACCTTTTCTTTTCTTATTTTTCGTTTCTAATTTCGTATTCAAGGATTTTATATGGTACATTATACCAAATACTATTGAGCGTTAACACTCACAGAATCAATTAATATATTTTCTAAGACCAACTAATTAGCATTTTTGCACGTTCAATTACCAAGAGAAGAGATCATGCGTATTTTAGTCTAGATTTCCATTTGATTTGACCCGTAAATATTAGGCCAAGGACCACCGCAGTTGGATTCCACCGTGTAGACTCGATTCAAGCTAGTCACACCTAGACCCAAGTTGGTTGTCATGAAATTTAGGCTAGATAGAATAAGCACAAGCTAAGACTTAGGTTCAACCCTAAACTAAAACCAAAATAATTAATGGTAGCACTCATCAAGGTAGACATAGGCTAGATTCCACCCACAGAAATACCAAGATAGGGTTTTGGTTTGAAACTATTTACTCTTTCATGGCTATATCTATAAATAATATACTGATACATGCCGTCACTAAGTAATTAAGGGGCTGGTTGTTTGCTTTGAGAGTACGCGAAAACGATGTTTTCTTGGCCCTGACATGTGGCCACGAGCTTTTTTTTACTCTTTGCCGTAAAAAGCTGAGAATAAAAAGTGTATGAGTCTCACATTCCACCTCAGTTTTTTAGCACTACATTGTTTTGTCAAAATTCCGAGCTAAAACTTTAGAAAACGCCCAAAAATTGAAATCGTGGATCTCACAAGTTTTTTTGAAAACTGAACCGTAAGACCCACACATTTTTCTTTCATTTGTTTTCAAACAGTCAAACAAACATGGCCTAAGTGTTGAACAGGTGGGACTGCGTGTTGTGAAGACGCCGAGTCATTTACTAATTAAATAATAATTTGCATTAAATAAAAATAAGTATTATTAAGTTTTTGTCACAAAGCTTGGTTGTACAGTCTGTGAGTCCAAATACGAAAGAGTATCATAATAAATGCTATATACTAATTAAACAGTGATGATGCGAAACAAGTACGAGACTTTCTTTGTAAATTACGATTGCATGGGCTACTAAGCTATGTAAATGGTATAATTAAACACGTATGAATTTTTCATCATGATTGAGATGAAGTCACTAGTTGCTCCAAATAAAATAAGAAAATGAGAAAAAAAAGGGGAAAAAAAAAAGAAGAAGAGAGGTATCTCTTGTAAAGATAAAATGAAGTTATATACGGTGGTTAATTCTCTGGTCCCTTTCTCATTCTTCAACAACCATCTCACCTTAATTAAGTTGCTTTAGCTACCACCTCACCTCTTTCCTTTCTCTATAAACCTCACTTATTTTAACCCTTTAACTCAAGTCTTTAACTCTTACACACAACACCTTAATCCTTCCCCAACTAATCTCAATAATAATAATAATAATAATAATAATAATAATAAATAATAATATCACTAGTTTGACCGCTTACCCGTTACCACCCATCCCAGCCCGTGGGTCCCACTCCTTCTCTTTTGCAATCTGTGGGTATCTTTTAAAGTGGAAAGGTGGAGCACTGGAGCTGAAGCCCCCCTCCTCTGTCCTCGCTTCTCACCCCCTTCTTTTATTATTCCAGAACCTGCAAAGAGCTCCCCTGTCCTCTCTCTCTCTCTCTAAATCTGTTCTTTCTCTCTCATCAAATGGATTCCACCGACAACAGCGGCGCGGGGGCGGGGGCGGGGTCGGAGAGTTCAACTCCCGAAGCTTCTTCGCTGCCGCCGCCACCACCGGCATCAATAACACATCAGTAGCCGACACAAACAGCAGTCGTAGCAGCCACTTTTTCGACTCCCTCTCCTTCCTCGACCCCCCCTCCTCCTCCCCCCTCCACCTACCCAACCCACCCACCAGAACACCCAAGAACTCCAAGAAGCGGTCCCGCGCCTCGCGCCGCGCACCCACCACCGTCCTTACCACCGACACGACCAACTTCCGTGCCATCGTGCAGGAGTTTACGGGCATCCCCGCCCCTCCCTTCTCCTCCGCCAGCTCCGCCTTGTCTTCTCCTTCTTCATATCTCCGCTCTCGCTTTGACTTTCTCAACCCTACCATTAACGCTGCCGCTGCTGCAGCATCCTCATCCCCGTCTTTTCTGCTAAAACCCTACCCTCACAAGTTTCAGGTTCCCAACATAAATGCATCGAGTCCTACGAATAGTAGTAATAATACTGTCTTCGGGAGCCCCGCTAGCTTCAACTACCGGAGCCCATTTCTGAATTTTCAGTCGCTTCTACAGTCCCAGCTTGCGGCGAGCGGCATGGCGGATCTCGGAGTGAAGGCCCAGCAGCAGCCCATGATGATGCCGCCGACGTCGACCTCCACTGAGTATGGGGTGGCTGATCTCGGGCTGCCGGGTCTCATCGGGTCGGGCTGGGGGCAAAATGCGAGTGCTGATCCGACCCAATTGAGGCGGGAAGTGAGCAACTTCTGCAAGTTGAATTTCTCGGCGGTGGCGGCAGGGACTACGGAGTTCGGTGCTGCAGGGAAAGGAGGGGAAGCCAGAGGTGAAGGTCTGGTTGATTCTTGGATTTGTTCATCAGACTGAGAGAGAGACGAGAGAGAGAGAATTATAGAGAGAAATGAGAAGGGGAGTGTTCGTAGTACTTACTTAATTATTAATTAATTTCTGATTAATTAAAGCTTTGTTGTCTCTATGGTATATAGAGTTAGTTGTTAATGATCTTCCTCTCTTCTCTCTATATTGATGATCAGTGTTATGTAAATATAAGGTTCAAGGTTCCTTTCAATTTCCCTTGATCATTTTATTATACACTTAACTCTATAAAAAGACAGTTTTTATGACTGATTTTGATCTTGGTGTTGATTAGTTTGCAATTTTCATGTCTTTATGTATAATTCTGGCTCATTTAACTAGATTAGTGTTTCTTGTATTGACTCCTCTTTACGCGGAAACAGAGAAGAAACATGAAAAGATTATGACTTCTTTAGTCTACAAAATTGTTGAAGTGCGTGAGATGTTATAGAGGATCAAGTTTTGTTTGTTCTTCTTCTTCTGGGGTAAATTTCCCCTTTTATTTTCATGTGGTACTTGTTCTGTTTTTGTCTTGTATTTTTCAAGGGGGGAAAGAGGAAAAAAAAAAAAAAAAAAAAAAAAAAAAGTACCCAACAGATAATTTCTGTTGAATTGTTCAACAACACTATAGATAGAGATAATGCAATGCTCAAGTCCATATATTATTATTTTTCTTTTTCCCCTCCTTTTTTCTCAGGACATACATGTTACTTGTTACTTGTTTTCGGATTGGGTTCGTGTGTGCGTGAGAGCCACACACATACAATAAACAATAAGTTTGGAGTTTGAAGTGATTGGTGCCAAGATTTGGGTAATCCATAGCCGCCAATATGTTAGAAAATTTTTGAACATGCATGAGCACCACCCTTGTTTTTTATTTTTTCAAAAAATATTATTATCTTAATTATAAAACAGGCAACAAAGAATACAGAGATGACAAGTGAAGAGGCCTCTCATCTCATGGGAGGGGAAGCTACCCTTTATTTAGAGCCTTCTATGATCCAACTGCTCCACATGAAGCTTCCCAAGAATGCACTCAACCCTAAAAAAAAATTAGAATAAAATAATTTAAACACAATACCACTACCAACAACCAAATCTTCAACTCAACCTATCACCAAGTAAAATGATTAATATCCAACAAGGGATCAATAAGTTGGTACCCTTTTCACATTATAATACCAAGGGCTTGCTTGCATGTGAGCAAACCCTAGCTTGCTAGCAGTCATCCTCTCAAGGTTTGCATGAAATTAAACTCAAAGTATTAATTTTAGGCTTACACTTTACAAGTCCTTTTTATTCTTCAGGTGATCATAGGCTACTACTACTGTACACTCAATGGACCATTGCCCTTTTGAGAATGATCTTGTTATAAGCTAGCCATGGGGATTTTGGGAGAATGGGAAAGGAGAATTGTTCATCATTGTTATTGGTAATAATTGAGGGGGCAAATAATTTCGATTGATTTCACACAAAAGTGTGGGAGATGATTAGGTATGGGGATATTTTTGAGGTGGGGCATGTGAGTCTTATAGTGAAGTCATATGGTGGCCCAATTGGCAGGGAATAATCTGTTACATTGCAATGATGGGGTTGCCCTTTCAGCTGAGGGTCATGTGAGTGAGTTGTAAGGCACTGGTTTTGAGGTATAGTCCTAGGACTCCATCAATGGAAACCCTAAAGCCTCTTTTGTGTACACCTCCCAGTAGAGAAAATATTGATCCACAATTTAGAGAGTTAACCCTAAAGTCACAAGGCTTTTGTATATCTCAAAAGCTAGAAAGGGTACACTCTTATTGATGATAAAGAATGTATTGGTTCTTTTGGTTGAGCATCACTTGTACTGTTGAACCTGCACTACCTCCAATGGACGATATACATTCATATGGGCGGGTTTGATAATTCATTTAGGTAAATGTGTTAGTTGACTTTATCTTGAACTCGTGACTTCTTCCGTCTCAATCAGATTCCTCCTTTTCATAATAGATATGTAAATTGCAGTAGATCGAATTGCATGAATTCGGTTGCCTACCATGGATCGTGTTGAACAGCATAATCACTCATTTGAATGACACTTTAAAAATAAAGTAATGGGTACCAATAATGTGTTAACAAACATGTTAATACATTGTATCTATGCATGTGTATAAACATGTGATAAATTATATGTAGATAAGTATATTTTTCTTATTTCATTCTCCACTTCTATATATAGTGATGTAACTTTTTATAATAATATTAGAAATTTTCTCTTCTTCAAATTATCAGCATGCATACTTGTTCGATATGCTATATATTCCAAAACCACTAATAGCAATTTATTTAAAAGAAATACCTTCACAATTCATCATGACCCGTCAATTGCACCCGACATTGTTATGAATATAAATCCACAATCAAAATGCCAAACGTATGATCTTACTCACAAATGTATTATCTCCATCAATTTAGCCAGAACTCGTAACTATACATTATCAACTAAGCATGCTGACAGTAGAACATGTACTTTGCCAATTGGGTGCAAGATTTTTGTTTAACAGGCAAAAAGAGTCTGCTTTCAGTGAGCAAGGCAAAAGAGGCAGTGGCATGGCAAAACTAAAGCAAGGCACCAACAGAAGTCATGTGTGCATCATATATATAGCAGCACCCACACTGACAACTACATCTGGGCTTGTCTCTTCTCTTTGTCTCCACTTCATCTCCTCTGCATCTCTAACATCAGATGCTTAAATAATCTTAGTCTTATCTAAATCTAACAAATGAAATGTCAAAATTACAAAAAGTTTCTAGAACTTGATAGCATGCATCTCTCTCTCTCTCTCTCTCTCTCTCTCTCTCTCTCTCTCTCTCTCAATTATTAAATGTTAGCCAGAATAACTTTTTGTACACTAAATGATCCGTGTGGGTGATATATAATATAAGAGAGAAAGAAAAGAGTTTAATTAGAATGCTAGCTTTAGTTCCATACTGAAAATAATTAAGGTGGAGCAATGAATTGTTTAATGCGAATATGAACTTAGAATTTCTCTAATATCTTAAATATTTTTATTTGAAAAATTATTCTCTAAATCATTAATATTGCCAACTACCATTTTCTCTAAACCCCATAATACATAGTATTCCCCCTTCACTGCTATTAGTTGATTTTAGTTCACTTTTGTGCACCATGGTCA
>JAVJIF010028971.1:0-23845 GCA_038442645.1 Agave tequilana
AAAAGATGCAAGCTCATTATAAGGCATGTCAATATCTTCTAACTCGGATTCAGAATTTATCTCAAGGGGGTCATCCTCTTGGACCATGTAGCACATGTTGGAAGCATCACTTCATCATCCGAGTCACTCTCCATATAGTATTTGCTTTGTTCACCAAGGGAGACAGTGTGTTCCATACTATAAAAGTCGAATCAAAATTAGAAACCCTAGATAATTGTTCATCATTTAGGGTTGACTTTAAAGCATGGATGATTTCTTTTGTTAGACTCAAGATTTTGTCATTAATAAATATGAATCCTAATAGTGGCAAAAGAGACATGAATTCTTAGACTTAAGATACATAAACATCTTAACTTTCCAATTTTAAAAGTCAAGAATGTCAAACATGGGAGGTGTTATGAAATCCATGAATGTGTGTACAAATATTGTGTTGCTAAAAATAGGATCTTTAAATCAAGGTTATTGACCCAAATCAAGAACACCAAGCTCTGATACCAATTGTAAGTCACCTAAAGGGGAGTGGAATAGGTGACAACTAATCTAATGCAAAACAATGCGAAATTAACACTAATTATGCAGCTAACACTATTATGCTAAACACACCAAGTATAACCAAAGAGTGTAGCCGAATTCTCGGTGAAGGGTATCTTGACTAATCTCCTCAAGATTCCTCTAGATTAGGAGTTGAGGTGCCACTATGGCTCTCTTGTTAAATTCAAGTGTGAGCAACTAATTCCAAACATGTATATATGTGAAGCACAAGGGAATATCAAGCATATAATAAATATAAACAATAAGAGCAGCAAGAAATAAAAACAAGTGAGAGAGATAAGCAATCGCAAACACGGGAAATTTGTTTTGAGATTGAGCACACTTACTCTACGTAACTGCCTTCAACACTATAAAGGATTTCCACTAGATCGATCCCGCAAGATCACTCGGTGCCAGCAACACCTACAACGATTTCACACTAGAACGCTTGGAGCCGCAAGTCCCTCACTTGTTCCCGCAAGAGCAACACACGCAAGCATACTAGCTTGCCGAGGCCGCCCCTTTACAATAGCTCCCTCAAGAACTCTACACAATGCGAACCCACAATTCGCCTCCTCAAATACAATGATGAAAGCTGGTGATCTCTATACTTTGATTACCAAAACACTCTCACAACAAAGTTCCTATAGGATAGATATAGCAATAGAAAAAGCTCAAGCTTGTGTGAGAAAATAAGGTAGATAGAGTGGTGGAAAACTCAAGAAATCACTTTTGAAAACACTCTTTAAAAACTCTCCTTGATATGAAAGTTTTAACTCAAAAACATATAAAGAAAAACCCTAAGAGAGATGGAAAAAATTAGCTCTAAAACTTCTCCAAAATCTTATATTAAGCTAGCCAAACAGCCCAATTTTATAGAGCGACAAAAATTAGCCGTTGGGGGCAAATCTCTAGGCTAGATGACATGTCGGCTGACCGGCCAACAATCATATTATGACCGTTGGAGTTGCCGGTCGACCGCACCACGTCTTGAACTGTCGCTCGATCGAGGCAAGAACAAGAGAGTAAAGCTTTCTGGCCCGATCGACCGCTCGGTCGACCGGGGCCAGATCCAATGGATCGGTCGACCCACCTGGTCGACCGACCCTCAAGCCAGGGCTTGTGCACGTTTTCTGTGCACATCAGTCGACCGCTCGGTCGACCAACTTCTGGTTCAGTCAACCGGTCGGTCGACCTTCAGAAGGCCAGGTCAGGGATTATAAGGGATTAAAACTTGGTCTTTCAATATCCTATATAATCACATAAAATAACAGAAAATCCACAAAATAAGTTCATTGAAATATTTTGAATCATAAATATGTGTGATCAAAAATTAACACAAACATATTGAACTATTTTTGCGATAAAGAATTTTAGCTTTAAACCGAAAACCGTATTTTTCAAAATTAATCTTCAATTTGAAAAACGATTTTTTTCAAAACTTGTTCAAATGCAAAAATAAGATATTAAAACTCATTTGAAGCATAGTGTGTATGGATATGATACAATACACATATAAAATGTAATATCTATATTTTAACAATTAAGCTCTTAACAAAGTTTTGATAAATACAAAACTTAAATACCATGAACTCGAAACATCAAACTAAGTTTTTTTAGACATTTGAACTAACAATGTATATAGATAAAATTCAGTATACATATAAAACATGTGAACTTGTTTTGAAGAACTCTATTCATGAAACACAAAGATATCTTCTTTGAAGCTCAAAACCAAAATGGTATTTTCTAAAGCTAAAACTAATTTATGAAAACATGAGCTTGAGCAATCCACAACGAATCTATCTTTTATATTTTATCTAAAACATAAAATCTTAACATTTACAAAAATGACTCAAGTTTTTAAAATCTTCTCTTGAAAATCTTCTTCTCCATCTTGACTTGGTCCAAATCTTGATCCAAAAAACTAGACTCCTCTTGAGTACTAGATGTGAGCTTGACGCGCGAGTTTTGAATTAACACGTGCTAGCTTCAAAACTTGACTTCAAAGTTTTTGTTGAAACTAAACACCTACTAAGATCTTGATTGAAAATCTAAATTAAATGAATACAAGATTATTAGTACTATAACTACATGAGTTAATCATCATCAAAACTAGAGTGATAGGCCTTTGGGTCAACATAATCTACTCTCCTATTAGTTATGTTCAGAACATAATGATACCTTAAAATAATTTCTAAACCTAGGGTCTCTTGAGATCATCTCATAAGTATTGTTAGTAGGTCCACATATGTACTCCCGTCGCAATTCAATAATTGCAAGTAGGATCTATTTGAAATCGACTAATTGTTTCACCCGATCATATGAAGTTCACTCCAAGGATTCTATTAGAACATTGTGGCCTATAGTGTGCAATAACATAGCTAGTTTCTTTTCCACAATTATATGATGAGTGGTGAGTATCTTGTAGTAGGCCCTTATTTCTTAGTAAGAAGGAAAGATTGAGAAATAATTCACTGCTCATCCTAAACATGTTGACGCATTAGTGTCACCGGATTCTATAAGTTTCCACGGGTAAAATCCTCTCTTAATGTTCCTAATATGTCTAGAGATTGATTCTGTAATGTCATTGCGACCGGTCATCCACATCAAGGTAACATACACAGAGAAATAGAGAATAACAATGGACACTTCCCTGAACCTCTCCATTCACTAAAGAGACTTACAAGTGTATAATATTTATAACAATTTGCATACTATACATGTAAATACTTTGTTATATCATAAAAGATGCATGAATATGGTACCATAAGTTATTAGGATTTGCCTTATTTTCAAGAAGAGATGATGGTCCAAGAAGATCCAATCAAGTTGGAGAGGACGATGGCTTGAAGTAGGAGAAACAGAACTCATGTGGAACAAGTTAGTCGACTATAAGAGTATTAGTCGACTAATATATAAGACTAATTGACTATATAGTTGACTAGGCAGGATACAGAGAGAAAGTAGTTTATAGTAATAGACTATATTAGTGTATTAGTCAACTAATTTCATAAATTAGTCAACTAATCATATGGACTAAGACTAATAGCAGCGTTTCTGAAGCAGAATCAGTTTTCTTTTCCGGCGCATGTTTTCTTTTTTGATGGAGTATGAATAAGACTCAGTTTTTATTTAATGAATGGTTTGTTTCTAAAGGTTGAAGGGTCTAGAATTCTTCTAGATCAAGGAGATCAATTCCTAATAGTATTGATCAAGATTCTTTAAGCATCTAATGGCCAGTATCATCTCATAGTCCAAATAGGAGTTATTTTGAAAAATTCTAGAAATAAAAGTTGTAATCCAACATTAATCTCAATCTAATATCAAGGAGGAAAAGGTGGAGAATAGCAAGAAGATCAGAAGAAAACTAAGAATGAGATGAGCAAGGCGAAAGTGCATAGAAATAAGGTAATACTCTTGTAATCTAGGTCTAGATTAAGGAAGAAGGTGAATACTCTTGTTGCATTAAGAGGAAGGTTAGATCTCTTTGTATCAAGTTATTAATAAAGTTCTCTTAAGTTCTCTCCCCGTGAACGTAGGCCAAGTATGGGCCAAACCACGTTAAATTCTCATGTTCTTTCTTATTGCTCTTTTGTCTAGGTATTTCTAATTTACTTTACAACAAATTTTCTTTTACAAGTACTGATCATATTGTCAAGATTTGCAAATATTGATCATGAGAGTAACAACTGGTATTAGAGCGTCGATTTGTTATAACAATAGGTATCAAAGAATATAAATTTCGCAATAATTGGTATCAGAGCTAAAGGTTGACGAAGAACAGTATGTCAAAGATAGGAATTCTGCGACAAAGTTTAAGATCAAGAAGTTCAATGGAAATGGAAACTTCATTTTGTGGAAAAAGAGAGTGAAGGCGTTATTGGTGCAATAGGTCTTCACAAGACCTTATAAGGTAAGTCATTAAAACCTGCAGGTACGTCAGATGAGGACTAGGAGGAAATGGATTTAAAGTCGACAAGCACGATCCAACTATATTTCGCAGATGAAGTTATGTACAACGTGATGGATGAAGAAACAGTTACAAGATTGTGGTCAAGCTTAAAAATATTGTGTATGACGAAAAACCTTTCCAACAAGCTGTATCTCAAGAAATAACTATATGGGCTACGCATTAATGAAGGAACAACGCTGTTGGAGCATTTAAACTTCTTCAACGAGATCATCAGCGAGCTTTTAGCTATTGATGCCAAGATCAAGGAGGAGGACAAGGCGTTAATATTTCTCAGTTCGCTTCCACAGTTATATGATCATATTGTTACCACATGCTCTACGGTAAGAAAACTTTCATCTTGGAGGAGGTCATCTCAGCTTTCTTATCGAATGAGATCAGAAAAAGATCAAATCAAGAGGAGTAGACAGGATCGAGTTGGTGATCACGAGAAGGAAAGAAAGAAGAGAAGGAAAGAAAGGTTCGGGCTTGTCAAAGCGCATCACTTTTATCACAGGGAAGGTCATTAGAAGAATGACTTCAAGTATCAGCAAGAGTGGTTGAAGAAGAAGGTAAGATATAGAGTCAGACGTAGCATTGAGCGGTATAGAGGACACCGAAGCATTAATGGCTTCTTATGTTGAAGACAACACTTCTCAAGGTAAAAGCTCGATATTTGATTCGGTAGTACGATTCATGTATGTTTTCAAAAAGAGCTGTTCAACATCTTAGCTGTAAAGGAGGAAGAGACTGTTAAGATAGTGGATGGCTTGGCTTGCAATGTTATTGGTACTGCGACAGTCAAGGTTACAGAAAGAGATGGGATGTTGCGTGCTCTGGAGGCGGTCCGGTATATCCCGGAGGCACGCTACAATCTAATATCTATAGGGGTGCTCGACAAAAAAGGATGTCGATCCAAGTACAAGAAGGCGTCGTCACAGTTAGCGAAGGAGACAAGGTAATCCTGGAAGGAGAGAAGCGTGAAGAGTCATACAAACTGAAGGAAGAAAACTCAGTTCGAGGTAGAGATTCAGGGATAAACTTAGAAGGGAGCTCATCGTGAGATGAAGCTTCAAGAAAGACTACAACGGGACGTGAACTGGGTCAAAGTGTTGCGGGAAGGAGAAAGAGTGCATCTGGGCAAAGCTCGAGATGGCCCTAGCCATGGCAATAAATTGGCCAAAGGCCCCGGAGAGAGGAGGCAAGAGTTAAAGGCTTCATGAAACGATTACAACCAAGGAAAGAATTAAGATAGTAATTCAAATCTCAAGATGTTTTACTAAAGGCTTGAAAAGCAAGTCAAGGTGAAAATTGTTAGGATTTTGCTTTGTTTTCAAGAGAAATTAGTGGTCCAAAAAGATCCAATCGAGTTGGAGAAGACGATGGCTTGAAGTAGGAGAAATAGAACCCAGGTGGAACAAGTTAGTCGACTATAAGAGTATAAGTCGACTAATACACAAGATTAGTCGACTGTATAGTCGACTAGACATGATACAAAGAGGAGAGAGTTTATAATAGTTGACTATATTAGTGTATTAGTTGACTAATTCAGAATTAGTTGACTAATCATTTGGACTAGTCGATTAACAGTAGCATTTCTGAAGTAAAATTAATTTTTTTCAAGCGTAGGTTTTCTTTTCTGATGGAGTACGAATAGGACCCAGTTTCTATTTAATGAAGGATTTGTTTCTAAAAGTTGAAGGGTCTAAAATTCTTCTAGATCAAGAAAATCAACTCTTAATATGATTGATCAATATTCTTCAAGCATCCAATAATCAAGATCATCTCATAGTCCAAATAGGAGTTATTTTATAAAATCTTTTAAATAAAGATTGTAACCCAGCATTGATCTCAATCTAATCTCAAGGAGAAAAAAGTGGAGAACACCAAGGAGTTCAGAAGAAAGTCAAGAAAGAGAGGCAAGGGGAAGGCGAAAAGAGATAAAATAATGCTCTTGTAATTTAGGTCTAAATTAAGGAGGAAGATGAATACTCTTATTACATCAAGAGGAAGGTTAGATCTCTTTCTATCAAGTTATTATAAAACTCTCTCAAATTCTCTCCCTGTGGACATACGTCAAGTTTGGGCCGAATCACATTAAATCCTCATGTTCTTTCTTTTTTCTCTTTTATCTAGATATTACTAGTTTGCTTTACAACAGTTTTTCTTTTGTAAGTGCTAATCATATTGTCAAGTTCCGCAAATGTCGATCTTGTGAGTAATAACTGGTTTTAGAGAGCTGATTTGTTACAACAATTGGTATCAGAGCATACCAATTTTGCAACATGAGAAGCATGTGAAATGTAGAAAATTGGCAGCATGAACAATAATATATATAAAGAAATTTCCTAAATTTTATTGGATAGTGCATTAAAAGTAATATATTTAGCACATAACCATAGTATCATAAACTACACATGAAAATTGTATTCTCAGTCATAACATGAAAAATGTATTTAGCATATAACCTAGCTTAAGTATAACTGTAGTTGACACATAATATGGATGTAGAGGCATGCAAGAAGAATTTCCAGTCCTTCGGGGTACTAATGATTATAGGAAGTAAATCAATGAAGATATAGTGGTCAAAGTTGCATTAGTGAAGTCAAAAGGAAACACCCCCCTGGTATAGCTTCGTGAAAGTCATGTGAACTCAGCTAATTAATTGACTAATTCATTAGATTGTTGTCCACATTTTTGCAATTGGAGACGCAATCAATTTTAAAGTACAACCCAAAATTCCTCTTGCATTCCCAATCATCACTTTGAGATTGCAATTTCAACAGGAGCATGGAGTTAGTAGTCATTTTAGAACTGTATTCAGATCACACGTTACACATAGTTCAGTCTAACGATGAGTTAGAAGAGTCAAAGTTGGAGGTAACCACCTTATTCGTTCACTAATATCATATAGTCCTGTTAGAAAACTTGTGTGTGTGCGCGCGTGTGTGCGTGTGTGTGTGTTTTGCTTTGTGTTGGTTCACTCCACAAAGCAAACCTTGTTGCTTAAGTCTTTCCCTCTCGTTCTCTCTCCCCTTGTGCAGGCAAACATGAGATACATAAAATAATGTACAAATACTGATGTCCTATGGAACATATCACACATGAGTTTAATGTGAGATTAACTTAATTAAATTTATTTGGCTTTTAATCTCATGGATTAGGCACATTCTATATCCATCCTATCAATGTCCCTAATTATTTATTGAAATCAAAACTTCAGTATTAACATTGGCCGTTACCTCAGTTGCATCGTAGATTTTTTACTCCTAATTTTTAATTTGTGTTTAATTTGTGTTAAAAGGGAAACCTTTTTTTTTTTTAAGATCAGCCCCAATATGTATACAGAAAACTATCAATAATTTTACTTTACAAACAAATGATTAATTCAAATATATACTAATAAATGTGTGATAAGTCTAGGTTGAAGACTTGGCTTTCATTTTCCTATTGAGAAGTATGTCATTTGAAACAATATAAAGTTAGATGTGACACCAGATATGTAGTTATTGATTTTAGATCAAAATGAGACAGAAGCAATTATTTGATAAGTGGTGTGATGGTTGTAGGTGATAAGCACTCATCAGTATGTACAATGTGTGCATGTGCACACACGCACGCACACACATTATTGTCTTACACATACCAGTTAGGATTTCTATCAACATGAATGTTGTGAAATTAATCAGGTACTTGCCACCTAACAATCTTTATGCTTCCCCTTTTGTTGTGATCTCAAGCAAGAGGACTCATGACAATAGTCCTTGACTTGGACCACTAGGAAAATGAGAGAGTCCTCCAATGTTGTTGCTATCACACACATTGTTTCTAATTGAGTTCATGGTGTTCCTACAGCTGCAAAACTAGGCTTTCAATTCTTGAACTTCTGGCTTACCAAAAGGGAGCATGTGTATAGCTGGTAACCCCCTTGTTTGGTGGGAGGTCACAAAATCATAAAAACCTACAGATATGATTTTGCACATGCATGCACATATTTAAGAGGGTAATAGAATCATTGGGTTTGGTATTGATCTATCTTCTGTGACATTTGTTCCTAGTTCCTACTAGTGAGTTTAGGTTGTTAATTGCTGAGATATTGCTGAATTTTGGAGACTGTGACTGCAAATGAGGAAAAGGGGGTTGCAATTATGAAATAGTATGTTGCATCCATGTTGCGCCAAAATGCAAGCAACCAAGCAAAGTTATGTTAGAGAACAAAGTCCATGCTTGTTACAATGGGACAACGAGGTCACATGCATGAGAGGTGAGGAATCATGGAGACCACAAGAAGTGAGCATGCATCCTACATTCTCTTTTGTTCGTGAGTAGATAGTTGCCTTGCTGACAAATCAAGAAAATTCAGTTTAGGAGTTTGACAGAAGCTTGAGAACATGGTATCTTTTAACTATATCTGTGAATATGTGATGTAATCATGTAAAATATCATATTATCAGGATTGAATTAGATAAATATCATTGGACAAATACGGGCCCTATAAATGCATGCAATTACTTATCCGGCATTAACAATGCTTTGAGGTTTTCCAACCAAAACATTGTTGAACCCTAGAAAGGAGTGAATAGAGTCAAAGTGTTATTTAAAGATAATCAAGTAATTTTCAAACACTTGAAGTACTAGTAGGATCCCAGTTGACTGGTAGGATCACTGGTAAGATCAACACTAGTACAAAATTTGTGTAAGTACTAAATTTTAATGGCAGGATGCAATTATGTATATAAAAAGTCTGACAGGATCAACTGGTAGGAGTAACAACAGTACAATAATTCAATCAAACTTAAACATTAAATGATGCGATAATAATATAAATGTAAAGTGCAAGATAAAAAGGAACACAGATTTTAAGTGGTTCGAAAAATTTCCCTACATCCCTCACCCAGAGGTCTCCTCTTAGGATTTCAAATTCACTATAAGCTTCTCCCCGAAATAAGGATTACACTGTCAAATTCTCACTGAGTAAGGACTTTTCTCCTTCATCGAGACGGAATACAATGATCACAAGATAGTTTTGTTCTCTAAAAATATAATGAGAATCAAGTTAGCACAATAATAAAATAAAATAAAATATACAATAGTGGCTCTATGTAATTAAAGAGTAACAATAACTATCTTCAATAAATTGGCACAAACTATCAAGAATTAAATTAAAAAAATCAGAAATGATTGAGAATTTAAAACCCCTGATTCATTAATCACTAGAGAATTAAATGAAGTGATTGGTGAAGCTTGATGAATACTTTAAAAGCACACAGTTACTTGAAGAAGATTGAAGATGGTGGAACTTTAATAACTCTTTGATTGAAAATTTATGCTCTGAACAAATTGATTTTTGTAGTGGTCACTTTCTGACCCGTCCAAAATCGTGCATAAGTCAATCCAGTCTCGGGTGGATGTGTGACGCGTGGTTACTTTCAGAACAGTTAATTTGAAACCATCATCTAGTTTGGATTGCGAACGGGTTGGGTGATTAATATAAGAGTCAGATCCAATTACAAATCTCTATCTTTGAGCCCAATCTTAATCTAAATAAGATAGCAACCTCCCGGAGGCAGTTCATCCCTTATCTGCAGCTGAGTACAAACCACAAGATAGAGATGGACTCTCTCCTGCATCAATTTTGTAATATTCCTGGTTAAACTATAGTCTTATTTTTTTAAGTATTTAGTTTTGCTTTACTTATTATTTTATTAGTGTTATTATTTAAGTTGATCCACACCTATTATTATTTTGAGATATTAAATATTTATTTGGCTTTATATATTATTAATATAAATCAATGATTGTTATTAGTAGTAGTCTTGTTACTAATAATATTTCATTGTAATTAGAATTCTCATTGTTATTTTTATTGTTATTATTCTTTATTAATTATTGTTATTATTCTAATTACTATTATTCATGATATTATGGTTCTCATTATTATCCTTTCTTTCAACCCTTTAACCCACCAACCCAAGACCCGTTATCCTAAATCCTAATTTAATCCCTATATAATCTCAACATATTCCCTAATCTTCATCGAACTAACTAATCCTTTTCCCATTTTTTTCCTCTCGACGCCCCGCAAAAAACCCCCTCACCTTGCCACATTAACCAGGCCGAGACCCCCATGTTCTCCCCATCTCCTCCCTTGCACAAAGCCACACAACCGGAGCCCCTTTCCACCATAGCCGCAGCCAGTTCACCGAACCAGCAGCCCCAAGTCCTCTTCAGATCTGCAACGCCTCTTCCCACAGCCCATCTCGGCAGCCTCTCTCCGCCGGTGAGCTCCTCCGCGAGCAACACAACACCATGGCGCATACTACACCAGCGCCTCTTATATCCAGCCTAGTGCTGCCCTGAGCGCAGCACAACCCCTGGCGACATCTCCTCTCCGGCATCGTCATCGAAGCCTTAAACTTGGCCCCATCACCTTACCGAGGCCTTGCAAGCCACCACACCCCTTTCTCCTCCATGGCCTGCGCAAGACCTCCCCATGGCTGCCAAGGCAATAGCCCAGGCCGAGTTCCCCTCTTCCTCCTGCGCACAGCCCCGACGATCTTCCAACCGAACACCCCTCCTTAGCGCACAGCCCTGGCGCACCCTCTTCACCCTCTCTGGATTCATCTCCCCATGGCCATCTCCTTCTGCCCGGCATACTCAATGCATCAGCCCCAAGCAACCAACATGTCCTCTCCAATAGCCGCCATGGCCTATATCTTCTTTTGTTCTCCACGCATCCAGGCCCCTCAATGGCCAGCCCTGCTCAAGTCCTCCAAGCGCAGCACACCCGAGCCCCTCATGCAACCCCTGACTATGAGCACTTCTCCCCAACAACACCTATAATCGTATCCCCTCCTCCTTCATTAGCACCATGGGTTGCCCCCTCTCCGGCGAGTGCGAACACCTCGGAACCCCTCTGCGGTATCCCGAACTTCTCCGCAGGCACTTTGGCGAGCCATCGGACCCCTTCGCGGCTTCCGCTCTCCACCGGCGAGTCCTACTGCAACACCCGAGCACCCTTGCCATGAGTTGTCTCCCCTCTCTCCCCCTTTATAATTTTTGCATGCTTGGGTGTTGGTATAATAATATGCGTTGATTGGTGTAAGTGTGTGTGTGTGTGTGTGTGTGTTGTGTTAATGTGTGCGTGAGTAATGGGTGTATTATTTTTGCATGGATGTATGCATGAATTTGTGTAGGTTATATATATGTAAATGTATATGCATGTAGGGATGTGTATTGTATATGTATATGTATATGTATTGGAGTTTGTGTGTACGTGTATGTTGGTGTGGGTAGTTTACATATGTGTGTGTATGAGTATGTGATTGGGTGTACGTGTGAATTTATGGGTGAGTGTATGTCTCAGTTACAGCACGCGGATTCATTCGCGCGATCCAAACCCGATAATAGAAGACTCGGACTCGATTCGAATTTGTGCCCGCTATGGACCCGATGGACTGGCAATTCGAAAATTGACCCATGAGATAATCCGGAGATTCGTACCGGTTCGTGCAGTGAAGATCAGACGATGATTCAGATCCAAAATCGCGTCATTTCATGTGAGTGTTTGCTTTTATCTTATTTCTTTATTTACCTTTGTCAATATGTATTTGTGTTTTACTTTATCATTTCATGTGACTATTTAATGTATTTTACCAGTGTGATTACTTGTATTACTTCATGAGGCATCAGTGATTGTTTACCAAATTTGTATAGTTGATATAAGCTTATATTAGCGTCATTTTATGTGTTGGTAGCTTGTCGCTGTTGGCTTAGGCCTAGTATTAGAAGAGCTTAGACTGTGACTGGATTCGTATGTTAATTGATTGGACGAGTTCATATTTGAGCATCAGACGTATATGGACCTTACATTTTTGATATTGAGATATTAGACTTGTACTACTTAATGTATAGACTGTTTTCAAACTCGGGTCTAGCTATGATGTATGCTGGTCTATCTGTGGGATTGGTCTTGATATGATGGGTTAGTGACTGTAATTAGATGTATATTTTATGTGGAGTATTTATCAGACTTTTTAACTATTTATTTGGTGACTACTTAGATAAGGAATTTAATTGGACTTAACGAGAGTTGAAGTTGGCTTGAGGCTTATGTTTCTTACAGCGGATTTTTGAATGATGTTCTAATAGGATTGATGAAGTAGGATTATAATTGTGAGTATATGAAATTTATTTACAGCTAATATCATTCGAGTACAGATGATATTTTGTAGATATTGAGTATTAGAAGTAAACATTTCTAGATTTCAAGTAGCTTGAGGATGTCCCACTCTCTAGTTATGATCTTGATTGGGGTTGAAACTATTAGTGATGTAACTTAGATGATAATCAGATTTAGATCTTAGATTTGACTGATTCATGATGGTAGTTATATTAGTGGATATCTGGGTGATATTATCAGTAGATTTGATTTTTCTTATTGATGGTAAAACATGAAAAAGTTTAGTCAGATGTTGATGATTGATTAATTAGGAGATTCTTATTAAAAAGGACGGGATCTTGGACTTGTCAAGTAGGTTCAATTGGATTGGAGTTGACTTGGGGTTGAGGAATAGACGTTGATTGGGTTGACCCGACTTAGTAGATTTTAGAGATATATTTACTTGATATGTTACTTGAGTTTTGAATTCTTGTGATTGACCTGGATAGAGTAAGAGTATGTGATGATTTGATCTGATTGGAGTGTGGGGATTTGATTAGATGTATCAGAACATATAGTTATTTCAGTTATTGAGATTCAGATATATCGGTAACTTAGAGGATGGATATATCGATGACTTGAAGATCAGTGTCTAAACTTGTTACTGTAATTATTCATGTTACTGAAAGTTACTGGAAAAACATCGTTAGACCGTAATGCTCGGTACAACTCAATTCATCGTATACACAGTTACTATTACTGTTCACCATGTATATGATACTATTACTGTTACTATACTGTTACTGTCACTGCATCGTCTCAGGATTCTAGTAACATGAATTTGATTGTTTAACTGAATTAAATAATAATGTAAAAGATAACTTATACTGGGATTGGGAAAATTGATGGAGGAGACAACGTCTGTATTTTTGGTGGACCTAGGATACAGGTTGCGCAACTGAAATGAGGGTTTCACTGCAAGATTCCCGGGGATGACTGACATCCATCTGATATACTACTATTACTGTTACTATTACTGAGTACCTAGTAGTACGGGCCTGGTTCAGCGCCAGGCATCTACGGCCGTGATCCCGGGTATGCACGTGACCCACCTAAAATATGAACAATGTCTCCAACTGATCAGTTTCAATAATTTAGGACCCTGATTGACACGTGTGGTAGGCGTAGTATGAGATGCGTCTACTGCATGTGGCAATTGGTGTTCGCTGACATAATTAATAATAAAATAAAATCTTACATTGACATTGTAGACTGAACTTGATGTGTATATATATATATATATATATATATATATATATATATATATATATATATATATATATATATATATATGACTGATTATAGATATCTGATTATACCAATGACCTAATTGTACACCTGACACCTGATTGGACATCTGACTGACTGGCTTTATTACTTTCTATTCATATGTTATTTTTGTTCTATGCTAGTGTATATGTTTCATAGTCTGCTCACATTTATATGTATATGCACTTTCTTTTTTATTCTTACACATTCATTGGGAGTTCTGACTCCTGGATTTGCACATCCAGATATGGATGTTTTTATTTATTTGATCAGGTTTCGATGAGACCGTACATATTGCGAGGAGCCCTGAGTTCTCTCTAATCATTTTCTGGTATTTCTATTTTCTTATTTCTGCTCTTTTATTCATGTTATTCTTTAATTCTCTCTATATCGTACCTCTTATTATTCTTAGATTCCTACATATCAAACTTAGCTTCTATTCCATTTCCTATTTTATCTGATATCATGTGTAGACTTTATATGTATTATTGCAGTATTGTTGATCCTTCATGGCGATTATATAATTTAGGCTTAGCGTTATACGTGGGGCATTTTTTCTCGCGTATATACGTCGCCGACTCTTGTCGCGACTCCGTTTTCAGTTATTTTGGGAAGCAGGACGTGACAAATTTAAACTGGGGCTTTTGGCATCAGTGATTGTTACCAAATTTGTATAGTAGATATAAGCTTATATTAGTGTCATTTCATATGTTGCTAGTTTGTCGTTGTTGGCTTAGGCCTAGTATTAGAAGACCTCAGACTGTGACTGGATTCGATCTATTAATTGGCTAGACAAGTTCATATTTGAGCATCAGAAGTATATGGACCTTACATTTTGATATTGAGATATTAGACTTGTACCACTTAATGTATAGATGATTACCGTTTTTGGATTCGGGTCTAGCTATGATATACGTTGGTCTATCTGTGAGATTGATCTTGAGATGATAGGGTAGTGATTGTGATTAGATATATATATATTTTATGTGGAGTATTTATCAGACTTGTTAATTATTTATTTGGTGACTACTTAGATAAGGAATTTAATTGGACTTAGCGAGAATTGGAGTTGACTTGAGGCCTAAATTTCTTATAGAGAATTTTTGAATGATGCTCTGATATGATTGATGTAGTGGATTATAATTGTGAGTATATGAGATTTATTTACAGATTATATCGTTCGAGTACAGATGATGTTTTGTTGATATTGAGTATTAGAAGTAGACAATTCTAAATTTCAAGTAGCTTGAGGATGTCCCACTCCCTAATTATGATCTTGTTGGGGTTGGAACTATTGGTGATGTAACTTAGACAATAATCAGATTTAGATCTCGGATTTGACTGGTTCATGAAGGTAGTTATATAAGTGGATATCTGGGTGACATTATCAGTAGATTTGATTTTTCTTATTGATGATAAAACAAGTGAAAGTTTAGTCGGATGTTAATGATTGATTAAATAGGAGATTCTTATTAAAAGGACAAGATCTTGGACTTGTCAAGTAGACTCAAGTGAATTGGAGTTGTCTTGAGCGTTGAGGAATAGACGTTGATTGGGTTGACCTGACTTGGTGGATTTTAGAGATATATATGCTTGATATGTTAATTGAGTTTTGGGATCTTGTGATTAACTTGGATAGAGTGAAAGTATGTGATGATCTTGATCTGATTGGAGTGTAGGAATTTGATTAAATGTATCAGAACATATAGTTATTTCAGTTATTAAGATTCAAATATATCGGTGACTTAGAAGATGGATATATCTATGACTTGAGAATCAGTGTCTAGACTTGTTACTGTAATTATTCATGTTAATGAAAGATACTGGGAAAGCATCGTTAGACTGTAACGCTCGGTACAGTTCTATTCATCGTATACACGGCTACTGTTAATGTTCACTGTTCTTATTACTGTTCACCGTATATACGATTACTATTACTGTTACTATCACTGCGTCATCCCAGTATTCTAGTAACATGAATATTGATTGTTTAACTGAATTAAATAATAATGTAAAAGACAACTTACACTAGGATTTGAAAAAATGATGGAGGAGACAACGTCTGTATTTTGGGTGGACCTAGGATAAAGGTTGCGCAGCTGAAATGAGGGTTCCACTGCAAGATTCCCGGGGATGACTGACATCCATCTGATATTACTACTGTTACTGTTACTGAGTACCTAGTAGTACGGGCCTGGTTCAGCGCAGGCATCTAGGGCCGTGATCCCGGATATGTACGTGACCCACCTAAAATATGGACAATGTCTCTAACTGATCAGTTTAAATAACTTAGGACCCTGATTGACACGTGTGGTAGGCAGAGTATGAGATGCGTCTACTGCATGTGGCAATTGATGTTCGCTGATATAATTAATACCAAAACAAAATCTTACATTGACATTGCAGACTGAACTTGATATATATATATATATATATATATATATATATTATATATATATATATATATATATATATATATATATGACTGATTATAGACATCTGATTATACTAATGACCTAACTGTACACCTAACACCTGATTGGACATCTGATTTTGTATTGACTGGCTTTATTACTTTCTGTTCATATGTTATTTCTGTTCTATACCAGTGTATATGTTTCATAGTTTGCTCATATTTATATGCATATGTACTTTCTCTTTTATTCTTACACATTCATTAGGAGTTCTGACTCCCTAGATTTGCACATTCAGATATGGATATTTTATTTATTTGATAAGGTTTCGATGAGACCGTACATGTTGCGAGGAGCCCTGAGTTCTCTCTATTCATTTTCTGGTATTCCTACTTTCTTATTTCTGCTCTTTTATTCATGTTAATCTTTGATTCTCTCTATATCATACCTCCTATTATTCTTAGATTCCTATATATCAGACTTAACTTCTATTCCATTTCTTATTTCATCTGAGATCATTTGTAGACTTTATATGCATTATTGCAGTGTTGTTGATTCTTCATAGAGATTATATAACTTATTCAGGTTACTTTAGGCTTAGCGTATATACGTGGGGTATTTTTCTCGCGTATATACGTCACCGACTCTCGTCGCGACTCCGTTTTCAGGTATTTTGGAAGCGGGGCGTGACAAATTTAAACTGGGGCTTTTGGCTCAATCCTTAGCAAGATAAGGGATTTAGGTATTCAAACTGAGCAGGAGTCTCTAGCTTATCTATTTGACATGACTTGTATAAATAAAGGATCCCTTCCAACGGGAAAAGAAGTTCACCCTAATTCAAAGAACACTTTTGTAATCGCCATTGACATAATGGAATTTCTCTCTCTGTGTGTGATTTTTCCCATCGGGGTTTTCGCATATTTTCATTGTGTTTGTGATTGACTTTTCTATGATTTGGATATATTCACTTTTCTATTTTGGTACGTGGATGATTCCCGAGGAATTACCCACTGCATTCAGTGTTTTCGTTGATAGTTTTGAATTCATACTCGAAACCTATCCGTCAAAATACCCAACTCCTTCCTCTGAAACTATCTAGCATGACTGACATGGCTCCATCGAGAAAGAGTGTCAACCAAGCTCAGTCGACTCCATCGTTCCAAAGAGAATGGCAAAAGCGATAAAGGCGAACCAACGAACCGTCGGCCCACCCTATCAGATGTCCATAACTCAGATGCAGAGGACTCTCATCCTACGGCTGTGTCGCCACTTAGAAGGCAGACTGTCGAACCCGAGTCTCCGATTAACGGTGACTAACTCCTCCAGATGCTTTCCTCCATGCGAAAGCAGATCAAAAATCAGCAGACGAAGATGATCCGTCTCTATAAGGTCGCAGCCCGTGAGAAAGAGGCAACAACCCATGTCCATACACGTTTGCTCAAACAGATCGAAGTACAATGAGAGTTGTGATCTTCTTTCACTGTAGGAAGAAACCCACGGGCCTCCCTTCGCCAACATGCACACAGGAATCTGCTTACTCCACTGGAAGCTCGAGGCGTGTCCGATTGGAGACCTACGAGGATGCCAAGGACTCCGAGGACACTCGACGTTCCTGATTATACACGTGTATTGCATATTTAGTGTCACATGTGTCATATTTTCACATTTATTTTGTCATAAAACTCTGCTGTTTAATTCATTTTAATGTTTAATGGTATGAGGGTAATTTATGGAGAAAGAAGAGAAATGGACAAGTTTATCCAATTAAATCTGGAGTTTAAAAGATCAAGCAAATCAATGAAGATCTACTCAAATTCAGAGGTTTAGAAGAAATTTTATCCAAAGACTGGAGCAAATCAAAGAAGATAATACCAGATAAAATCAGTTAAAACTAAATTTTTAAAGATCCATTTGGTTAACTTGAAGATCAACAAAGATAATCCCAAATCCAGAAGTTCAGAGGTAAATCTTATCAGGAACATGAGATAACAGAGAGAGGATATTATCAAATCTATTCAAACTAAATCAAATTTATTTAAATTTATTATCCTTACTTGAGAAATCAATGAAGATAATCCCAAATTCAGAAGTCCAGATATGAACTTATCAGTATACAAAGGGATAATAAGGATAAGGATATTGGTTGTTGGGCCAGCAATTTGAGCTCATCTCTTCACCATCCTTTGCCACTCCTTTTATCCTATAAATACTATAGTTCCTGAAGGCAAAAGAGCGGATGATTAAGCAGAGAGTAGAATAAATTTTCGCAAAGGTTTAACCTAGGTTCTTCTTTCTCTTTTAATGTAATTTTTATTTTTTTAATATAACTGAGATGAGAGAAGAATTTCATGGAGGAATGAGAAAGGAGCTTGTACTGAGAGTGACAACAATGTAAGTATTCATCTTTTCTTTCATTGTTATTTACTCAAATCGAAAGTTATTTTTTCTTCTTTATTCTTGTTTTTGTTTGTTTCCTCTAATGTGTTTATAATCCAAGTGAATCTAATAGCCTCGAGACTGCTTGCCATTACAAGTGCCCTTGATGGCTTATGGTGATGAACAACCATTCCTTTGTTAGTTTAGCTTGTCCTTTTATTCATAGTATAGATCGTGAACGGGAAAAATCCTACACGCCAGTCTTGATCGCCGTCAAAGACTAGGTAAGTCGTAGCGAGGATCCAGGGTATACGAGCACAAAAGAGGTAAGTAAGATTTTTTAATTTTTTAATTCTTAATTTAAAATTCTACTTCAAAACCAACATTCTCCTCTTTATTTTGTTTTTTCTTTTCTTTTGTAAATAAAACAATAACAACAACATCATCTTTTCTTTTATCATCTTCTTCACATCTTCTAACTTTACCCTTTTGTTTCTTTTCTAAAACTGAGAAGAAATTCCTAATATGTTTTTGTAAACTCAAAGAAAAAAACTTACTTAAAAACTTCCATCGCTAGTCCCTCCTTGTGGAACACGACCCGCATAGCCACTTGCTATTGTTGTAGTATTGAGAACTTGCACTTCTATTATGTTTTTTTGAATTTTGTATTTTTGTGTGCAGGTTAAGCTCAATCAAATTTTGGCACCATTTCCAGGGAGGGATGGTAAGTTTTCATTTTTTTTGATTTACTTAAACAATTTAATCTTTTCTTATTTGTTTTTGTGTGCAAGTGCTGAATTCAGGAATCGAAGAGCTGCAGTTGACATATTGCTACTCTGTACCTCTGCCAAGGAAGGCAGAGCATCAGAGACCACATTGTGCCGCGCAAATGCGGCAAAAGCCGTGTTTCCGCGACATTTGTGGGACTACTAATTGATCTTTTTGCAGGTGCTTTCACACTGTAAAATATAGTTTCTATAGGTGTAAGATTCCCTTATTAATTTTTTTTGCACATTGCATTTAATTCAACAATAAAGTGACTGTTTGTAAATGTTAAAAATGGTTTAGACTTACATTTTGACACGTGTCTAATTCATTTACCTTTTACATTACTATTGAAGACTGCTGGAGCAAAGGTACGTGTGCATAGCATGTAGTATAGGAACACTTTTGAATTGTTTACATTGCTTAAGTGTTGCTTTTCATATACATATACATGTTGCATTTATTAATTAAGGCTTGTCCTATAAGCAAGATAAGGTGGGAAGCATTACCCTCCCTTAGCCACAAAACAATCTCCTCACTCACTAACCCAAGCCTAACTAAAACTGAGTAGACGTTGGCCTAGGGACATCTCAGACTCAATAGGAGATTGACTTAAGGAAAAAGTTGGTTAGAATTTGAATCTTACCAAATCGGTGTTAAAGCTTGAAGATTGAGAGGCGAAACCTTGAATGTTGGTGATTGGCTTAATTAGGCATGTCGCTTTTAAGCGTGGATATCTCCACCAATCTTACTCATACCAGGCTAATAACTTGTGATCAGATTTTGCAATATACCCCCCGTGGACAGTCTAAACAGTTAGGAGTCATCTAGGTCTAAGGTCCACCCTAATTAGGCTAGATTTTTTTCTTTTTTATTTGTTTATTTGCTTGTTTTTGTTTTTTTTTTTGACATCATGTGATATGGATTATAATTATAATTATTCATATGCAAATAGTAATCCATATTTCAACCCGATCTCTTTTTGACTCGGATATTATCAACGCGGCATATCATAACTTTAACCACCAAGTATGTCAGATTAGTCTTATCCAAATCAATATATCCCCAGTCTCAATACTATGAACAAAACTGGAACAATCATCACCACTCTTCACAGTGTCCGTGGGGATATAACTTCCCCGAGTCATATAGTCAACCACCTTACCAACATCTACCTTCATATACTCCTTCTCTCGAACAACCATTAGAATAATCAATTGACTGAAAAAAGAGGAGGGAAGCCTTAGAAAAGCTTGAGCGATGAATCCAAATTCTAAAAGACTCAAAATCGTGTCAAAATTTTCAAATCAAAGATCCTTACTATATTTTTCAAGAAGAACATACCGACTTTGAAAAGATTACAGAATCCATGATTCAATTCCAAAGTGATCCTTTAATATGACAGAAGTAAGACTTATTCGATTGAAAATATGCGTAGGAATAAGAAGACTCTCCCTACCCAATCTTTGACTAGTCCTGACACTTCTATCCATATTGATGAAAATAAAGAATCATGAAATTTTGAAGACTTTGACCATGATTCAATTTATCACACAAACTTGAACTTGACCAATTTCAAATCTTGGACAAATTGGCGATTGAACTGGAATGTGAATGTGACCCCGATCTCCAATCTTGTGATTCAGTTCCCATCTTCGAATCTATGTTGACTCTGGTATCCTCAACCAATTTGGACCAATTTTCTGAGCCAACATTTATTTTCATACCCATAAATCTAGAAATTGAAAAACTAATTTTGGATAGTCACATTCCATTGAAGGGAAAAGAAAGTGGAATTTTCAATTCTTAGATTTGGACTTAACTCTTGAACCAAAACTGACTCTCGAACCAAAGTTGATTTTCTCGAGTTAGTATTGGTTCCCAAACCTATGATTTTGAGCCCAAGTCAACCATTCCACCAAGTCACAGTCTTTTGTTGGACACAGGTATGGACCATGATGACTCTGTGATGATTTTTCAAGACTGGCCATGTAAAGGGAATAAGTTTCATGATAGGATCTTTCATGATCTATTCGTATTGGGATTGTAATTATATAAACCAAAAGAGGTCAATAAAGGTAGGTTCTGTGAACAACCACATTATTTGATTGGGTAGCAACGCTTGGCCCAATCCGACCACCACCGGAATCATCACCATGAGGTACATTACCTTCTCTTTCTTCTTTTTCATGCATTTAAGCATGTTTTTCCATTGAAAAATGCTCTTCGGTGGGAAAACTTATAAAAAGAGATCGAGGAGCGAAATTACAAGTAATTCTTTTAAAAAAAAAAAGAAAATTACAAGTATATCTCCTTTGAGATTTCTGGGAAATGTGCCGGTAGGAGTCTGATCAGAGCGGTGATCAGTTTATCTCTTTGACGATGCAATCGATCTGACAATCACGCTGCCTCCTGGTAGGATTTCTTTCTCGCTTGGTTCTGGAAATCTAAGATTTGGAAGCAGGAGAGTCGAAGAACCCTTTTGCTAAGAATTCCTTCTGGAAATTTGTAGCCAGTCTCCCCTCTCGTCCCATCCCCCAATCAGTAAGGGGCCTATTTATAGTGAATGTGGGGTGTAGCCGTCCCCTTGAATTCAGCGAGACTGAATCGACCGTCAGCTTCGCGCGAGTCTCGTAAATGACCTTGCTGCGAAACTCTTTGGGAGCTTCTAGCGAAGCTAGAGGGCTTGTGCGAACATCCTCCTGCTGTATGGCTGAATTATCTCCATTTAATGTGGGACACAGTGGGCGGGTGTAACCGCCCACTTAAAGTGGCGTTAATCCCACTAAATTAGTGGGTTTACGCATTAATCCCTCGTGTGATTTTGAAACGGTCAATTTGATGAATTGGCAAAGCCCATTGTGGAGCAAGATCATGCGAAGCTAGATCATGCGAAGCTGGATCCTGTGGAACTAGCTTAAGCGAAGCTAGATCATGCGAAGCTAGCTCATGCGAAGCTAAGACTTAGCTCATAGCTTTAGGTGAAGTTACCTTCAGAGCTTTGTGAAGCTGAGACTCGGCTCATAGCGGAGTTATGACTCAGCTAAAGTGTAAGGGCTCCTGGCGCGAAGCTCTGAAATCAGCCATTGGCAAGGCTACATGGAAAGCTTCAGGCGAAGCTAATAGTTAGCCTCAAAGTGAGGCTACCAACCAAGCTCAGGCGAAGCTGTTTGTTCCATGCGGAGCTATATGAAGCTTATCTTGGGATTATACTAGGCTAAGTATAGCATCTTAGGCCTACTTGGGTTTCTTCAAAGGCAACGGTGACTTGCTATCTGCTTTACTAGATTATAATGTCCATGTTGCTCCTTATATCTGGTCATCAGCTTGTCTTTAACTTATCTTTTGTAGATGTCAATAAGTTAGACGTTATTCAGACCGGCTGAAGATGAATGCAGGAGTTCTGTCTTTTTCGAGTGTCAACAAGACCCCCTTCAAAGTTTTCGTGAATCTGGAATGGTTCAGATTTTGAAATACTTTTGAACTGTTTCGATTGATGGTATATGAATGTGAACGTAGCCCTTGGAGGTTGAGCTCAACTTCACCCTCAACCCTGCTTTCGGGGTGGAATAGGTTCACCGAGGAATTCACGATCCACTCCCGTGTAGCTTCGTGCTTCTGGTAGCTTCGCCTTTGGACTTCCTAAAGTAGCTTCGTTTCAAACCAATTGGAATATGAGCATTAACCTCGTGCCCGCTGTGATGGAGCGATGTTCCGTTCCCGAGGCTAACCGCTTTTGCGAGTTACGAGAGGAATGGCTCCCTTTTTTAAGGTTTAAATAACTTCCCTTGCATTTACGAGGGAGATTACACCCTTTCTCTGAAGTTCAAAATAACTTCGTGCGCATTCCCAAGGGAGATTATTCCCTATCTCAAGGTCAAGCATTTGAATGTTGTAACTTCGCCCGTGCTCCCAAGCTTGAAATGGTAGCGGCGTAGTCATGCCATGAGGCCTATAAATAGGCTCTTATAGTCCTTCTAGAGACACAACTCCTCTTTTTCAGGAGGTTTGTTTATGGAGACTGAGGTCCCTGAAGTAGTGGGGACTCTCACTCTGGTTATTAACCAATCAAGAACAGGTGAGCCTCGGCCATCCATTGACTTTAGGGAGTTTATCTCCCTTAATTTTCTTAGCTTTATCAGCTATCTTAGGAATTGAATTCCCTTGGTCTTTGTATTTGGCTGACTTTCAGAGAAGGGTTTCAGCCCTATTTTCAAGCTTCTCGGCGAAGCTAGCATTCTTGCCTAATCAGGTAAAGGATCTTTCCACGTGAAGTTCCATATAGGCGAGGTTTGAGACTTGGTCTCTTCACGGTTA
>JAVJIF010028972.1:0-79241 GCA_038442645.1 Agave tequilana
TGTTGAGTTGGGCCCCTTAAATAGGCTTCACTTGACTACAAGTTTAAACCCCACTTTCGATATCAGTCTAAACAAAAAGCAACAAATTAAATTAAAATGAAGAAAATAAACATGACCAACTAGACTCAATCTCAACCCTAAATACTAACTCAAACGAAGTCCAAATGGACTCAAACGAAAACAAACACAACGACGACACATGGACAAACAGTTGTCCAGTAAAATCAAAATAAACAATGTTAATGGCGCTGATAGCTGCGAAGAGAAATCGGTATGATGTCCACATCAACTCTCCCGGGTAGGAAAAACTTGACAATGTCGAGTAAGGTTCCTGATCGCTCTCGTAGTATTCCAATAGATTCAGAAGCAATCGCTGCAAATTCTCTTGAGTAATTCATGCATCAGCAGATTCATGACGACTTGTTCAATCACTAAATATCGTCTGCAACTACCATCTCGAGCGGAGATGATTTGACCATCTTGAATGCTATAATTTGTTCTGCTGCAAATGAGACAGGTGTAGTAAGTAGTGTTGACAAATGGGGTTCCCTCAAAGAAAAGCTCGAATAGACTCATCAAGATCCACAAGTGGATTATAGGAATTAAAAGGAGAACCTTTATAAGCTACTAAGTCTGAAATATTAAATGTCGAACTAATCTCAAAATCTGAAGGTAATTCAATTACATAGACATTTGCATTAATTTTTTGAGAATTTTAAAAAAACTTACCCTACGAGCATGCAATTTCTTAATAGTTTCTGACAGAAACGGATCATTACGTAATCACTCGGTGCAAATCAGTATGAAATTTATAGTGGGCTTATTATTTTCTTGAATTTTTTTTGTTGAATTCTTTATGCAAATCATGAACATGTAATGCAAATACAGATGCAGACTCGGACACTCTAAAATGATGTGTCAAAGGGATGAGATCTATAACTCCCTAGGCTTGAAATCATGTAGAACTTCAAATGGACTCATACATGTTAACCTATTCACCGAACTATAGCATGCAAACTCTGCAGTGGATAAAATAAGATCCAAATTCCTCAAATTTGCACCCAACTAAGTATCGTGAAAGGTTTCCTAGACTCTCCTTGTCGAGACTTCAGACTGATAATTAATGTGTTGTTGCTTGATGCATCAGGCCATTCAGAGTCACGTGAGGGACAAGTCGCATTGGGGCTAGTTTGACCTTTCCATAATGGACAGACAAACACAAAAACCCCGAACGCCTATAAATAGTGACACCTAGGTCACATAGCCATGGTCTGCCCAAAATATATATGGCCAACATCCATACTGACACATCACACCAAATTTTATCCAAATAAGTGGCAATTGGATGGGAATAAGATATCTTTCTTTAACATTAATAGACACAAAATTCACTCTGGCGTAGGTCTAGTATGTTCCACACTTAAATTTACCATGAGGAAAAAATTATAAACTGATAATAGATGCAGATATGTGATGTGTGAATATCATTGCCAAGACAGCTCTTAAGAAGATAGGTCTCAGATTTGAACCATATCCCCACCCATACAATATGAATTGGATTGATAAGACTTGCTCAATCTATTACCCAGTGTTGTCAGGTCTTTATCCACATGTCTAACTACACGCATCGTGTTTGGTATGATGTCCTAGACATAGATGATGCACACATTTTGTTGGGTAGACCTTGGTTGTATGACTTGAATATGACCAATCTGGGTAGGTTTAACACCTATGAATTTAAATTCAAAATAAAGAAATAGTGTTGAAACCTGCTAACATAAGTCTAATGTGAAAAATAACAAAGAGGAAAAATCACCGAGAAGAACAGCAAAAACACCATGTTACTTAGTGACTAGACCCACCTCGCCCTGAGTCTCCTATTGATGAATCTACTCTCAGATCTAAGAATTTCGTCGGCTTCTCCCTCGTCCCCTAGGTATTTCCACCCATTGTCACAGTTGAGCCGCATCCACCATATTTGCATGAGTTGCATGACATAATACAAGATTCAACAATTATAACTATCAGTATACTGCAGAGTCTCATAAACGGTTGTAAGAACTCGCAATAATAGGTGATGAGGCACTGATTAGAGTGCACCCAGAGAGGCTCCCACTGGACTTTGAAAAACTCTATATTTGACGCGGGAGTCTATACAAGGTTTTGAGGAGGTTTAGTTCTAACACCTACGAGCTCGATATTCTCCGTGATCTTGGGACCAGTCCAGTGTCAACGTCGAGGACCTAACTCGTTATCGCACTTCCACAGGGCCTGAGTTGTTTCCAGTTCGTCCATTGCAGCCTCCAGTGAAGAGTTATGCGGTCTTTCCCTGTTTGATTTCATCATCCACGCTGTCCTGTCGCCTTTTCGCCAGTGGTGAATTTTTAAAAGCTGAAGAGAATTGAGGGAATCACTAGGCTCTTTTATTTGTTTAAGCTATTTTCCTCTTTATTTCTAGATTATATCGGGTATGACGAAAGACTTCTAGTTGTATGGCCCCATAAAAAGGCCAGGTGTTAGTAGTTATTTGGTAGTTCAGCTGTTTTGAGAATTTTAAATTTTGCATTGCAAAATATTTGCTTTGTGTTGAAATTTTGCATGCTTATGTGCAAAATGGGAGAGAGACCTCCCTAGTACAGAAAGCCTGAATTCCATCTTTATCTCCTTAAAATCTTAAATTTCTTTCCCTCTTTCTTATTTCTCCCTTCTCGTTCTACATCAGGTTTATTGCTGGCGGTGAGTGGCGACGAGATCTTGCTGGGCGACGAGATTGTTGGCGGCTTGACAGCGGAGCGGGGGTCTGCTGCAGTTCACAATGGCATCAGCAGCGAGGTTGGTGGGATGGTGCGGCGGCAAAATCGGGGGAGAAGGTGGCGACGACGGGAACTTAAGGTTTTGGGTTGTGGGGGAAGAGAGGAAGATGAAGGGGGAACAATGGAGTTTTGGGATTTTTTTTGGATTTTCGACTAAGTTTTTTAGCCGAATTTGAACATTAATTTTTTATTTGATCTAGGGTTTTAGATCTTTTTTTGTTTTCGGAATAGATCTAGGAAAAGTGAAGATTGAGAAACATCTAAGGTTTTGAAAAGAGGGAAAGAGCTAGGGTTTTTGGAAGTTTTTTATCTGATATCAAATTAATGTGGGATCAAAGACTAAAAACTTGGGATTGGTGATCTGAACATGGATCACAACCTGACTCTAAGCTTCACCACTTGTTGATTCAATCAATTACATCAAACTAATTTCAAAACACTAATTTTTTTTTTTTTACTAAATCTTCATTACTTTATTCAACGAGTTGGACCCTTTAAACAGGCTTCATTTGATTACGAGTTTCAACCCACTTCAATTGTAAGACTAAACAAAAAGCAAAAAATTAAATAAAATGTTGAAAATAAACATGACTAGTCAGACTCAATCTCAACTCAACCCTAGATATTGACCCAAACGAAGTCCAAGTAGGCTCAAACGAAAATCAACGCAACTACGCAACTACACGTAAACTAAACAGATGTCCAGTAAAAATTGAAAGAAACAATGTCAATGATGCTGATAGGTGCGAAGAGAAGACAATATGATGTCCCATCAATATGCCTATATATGGTGTTATATTGATTTTTTATATTAGTTTTTAATTAAAGTTTAACTTAATTGGAGTGGAATAACATGCAAAGTTTTAATAAGTTTTCAAAAGTAAATTGTAATTTTAATAGAATAGAAGACTATGGTTGGTAGTGACAATTTGATTAACTGTTTGTTATTATTGATTTCTGAATTTGTCTTTAGATGAGCACGATGGACTTTCACATGGCCCCTTCAGAGGAACATGTCAGCCTCTAATGGCTTAGTAGGCATGTGGTTGTCACTTATATAGGCTCTAATGTCAATAGAATTGACCAGCTGCCCAGCTCTTCAAACCCAAACCACAGTTCAGTTCAGATGGAAGCTATCAAATGTTGTTGACAATAGCATCTCCAAACCATCGAAAGGGCAACAAATCGGATGTGATGAAGAGGAACCAACCAGGTCAGATTCTCTCTCTCTCTAGAGGAGTCAACCAGGTCAGATTCTCTACTCACCCCCCCCCCCCTCTCATCACAACACACACACACCAGATTCTCTCTCACGCACAGCAACACATCAAATCTCTGTCACTTGTATCATCCTCCGTGTTTTTTTTATTTTTCTTTGCAGTAGCAGTAAGTATCAGCCAAAACATGCACAAAATACCCTAAAAGGAGCCTAAACATGACCGAAACATGTCTGATACAAACTGATAATGTTCTGTACTGCCGAAACTCATCGAATTTTAAGATTTTTCCCTTTCCGGATCAGAACTCATCGAAACCAATATGTTTCGCCCGAACCACTGAAACTGAAACGTTTCGGCCAAAATTCGTATCTTGCTATAACTACAGGAGAAGAAGTGTAACAACCAGAAAAATAAATAACAATAATAATAATATTATGACAATACATGTTGTAGTGTAATTATGCAAAGCAAGGTCTAAAGTGGAAAATTAACCCAATTTATAGCCTTGAATCTAGAGATAAATTTCACATTTCTAGGGGTTCAGATTGCAAATTTATTTTGGAATTAAAAGAGAAAAAAGAAAATTGAAACGCTTAAACGGGATAGATCCACGAATCCCTAACGAGCAGCGCTTCTTAAGAAGAAAAACAAAAGGATAAAGGAAAAACTAAACTGAAAGCAGAGAGAAAGAGACTAACCGGAAAACGACTGACACAGAGAAGAGAGAGAGAGAGAGAGAGAGAGGGAGAGAGAGAGGAGAGGAGAAAAGGGATCAAACCTAAGAAGGAAAAAATGAAAAGAAAAGAAGAAAATAATAGATCTCATCCATCTCAAACCCTAAAATATGCAAGTGATCAATCTCTTAAACCCTAATAAGTACCTAGTTCTTCTTCACCCTTCATTTGTTTCCCTAATTTGTATGATAATTAATCAAATTATGGTTCTCTCTCATATTTCTATATCCTATTCTCAAAGATTCTTTTCCTTGAAATTTTCATTTAACCTTAACAACAATCTTTTTTCTCTAAATTTATATAGTAGGTATAATTATATATATAAAGTCAAAATATAAAATATAAATGATAATAGTAGTTTCATTAAGAGATCTAATTTAGTTTGAGTTATCCTGATTATTGTTAGAGGTTTCACAAGGAGGTTGAGAGAATATTTCTTGGAGCGACACTTAAAAATGGGCAAGGACCTCGAGATAAGTGGAAAGTATATACCTTGAGGTTTGTAAATTTTAAAACATTTAGCATGTAAAAATATTTTATATGGAATTACATATATATTGTGTACTTCACCCCTTTTATAAATAAAAGAACTTAATGTAAATTGATTAACATCATAATATTGTTAATTATTCAATTCAGAAAAGATATTGTATATATGACGGATGAAGATAAGTTACATCTTCACATAAACTCGGAAATGTAATGCAAATACATGGCGCTAAAGTTGCTAAGCTTCTGAATCTTATTATGATATTTCATATCGTTTTAGTTGGAGTTGGTGGTGCCTTGAAAATAAATTATGCAATTAGTCCATGTATTACGCACATCACTTATTAAAAATATTGGTATAACGGAATATTAAGTAAGCCATGGAGATTCCCAATGTGCCTTTCTATAATTTATATCTACGCTGGCCTATAGTTAAGTAGCCAACCACAATTGACTTAAATAGTGGTGAGACCCAAGTCAACCGTAGCGTGAAGTGTTGAGCGCATTGGGATATCACATACTTAATTTCTAATTTCATGAAAATCATTTTATTCATTGCATTTACTTATACATTGTCTCATACATACATGTAGTGTTAATTTATTTTGTGATATATCTCACCTATTGAGCATGTAATCTCACTCTATATGTATTTCATATTTTTAATGTAGTGTGGGCCAAGAATACTCAAGGGGCATAGGGAAGGATGGAGAATTCGTAGGAGCTCATTTTGAGGTTGTCGGAAACTTGTTTAGAAACTTTTGATTGTATATATGATGTTATGACTTACTTGAGAAGAGTTACGATGTATATCATTACCAATTATGGTTTGGTAACCAAGCAAGGGAATAGAGGATCAATAGAGAATTTTGGATTGTATATCTGTGGTTATAAGTGAGGATACTTGTAATTAACTATAGTTATTAGTTCTAATTATGGACAGTGGTGGACGGAGGATGTTTTTTCAGTGTGAGTGTAAATGTAATAAGAATTCAATCTGGGCGTAAATGTAATATGACAAGAAAGGAAAAAAAAAGTAAAAATAATGTTATTAAACCCATCAAGACTTGAATTTGTGACCTCCAATAACTTGGATTTATAAGTTACCACTTAAGTTAGATCTCAAAAGTGTCTTTATACTAGAAAAAATAATCTAAAATGAAAAAATTATACACAAAAAAGTTACAAACGGTATGTACTATTCCATTATTTTATAAAATCCAATGTAGGCGTCCGCCAACGCTGGACTATATGTGGGTCTGCCCTTGGTTGTGAATATAGTTTTTATATGTAAATATTGATGGTTTGAGAGTATATTATTAGTTGTGATTCCTTTAATAGTTTTTTGTGTGCGTGTTCTTGAAAAGATTTGAAGATATGAGTTGGTGTAATTGTTAGAATGGTGATATATATATGTACTTTGTGTGAGGCTTTACAACTCCTTGCGTAGCGGGGATTATGACCGATTGTCACCCCATTTTAATGTCTTGGATTTGGGCATGACAAATAAAAGAAATGCAGATAAAGTTGAACTGCTTTACAGATTAATAATTCTCGCTGTGCATCATCTCTCAAATTAATGTATACTAGATTTCTAGACACGTGCAAATGCGCATGAAATCTCTAACATATAAAAGCACAAATAACATAATGGTTTGTCTTAGCCCTGATTGGGGAAAAAATCACATCCATCGATCAGAAATTTAATTTTTAACAAGATACCAATTGGGCGAAATTCTAATTCCAAACAAACCAATCTATTTAGAAACCACTCCTTTCTCTGGCTTCCCAACCAAATTGGTTTCCTTCTTGAATCTTTTAAGATTCCTCTGGTCACAAATCAAATAAAATCATTTAACTAAAAGCATAGTAATTAAATTTACCAATTATTTCATTACTTTGATATTTTTAATGTGCTTTTAATGGTTTTGGCAATTTCACTAAGAAATCATATTTTGGATAGTATTTTTCTTTAAAATTATAGGTATTGATTTGTTTCATTGTAATCAAGGTTAAGATATAATCCTTGGCACAATACATAGGAGATACCTACATAATTTGCAAAGAATTTCTGTTGAAAAGATATGTTTCCTAAACTAGATTAATTCAATGTTAGAACAATTGCATAAATAACAAAGGTAACTTATCAGTTTTAATTTTTTATCCTTTATAAACACATTTTTCCTTGTATTCTATAAAAAATTAATTTACCAAGAATTTTTATTTTTTATTTTATTAATACCATGCTTTATAGTCGTTGTACCTAAAAATATATAGAATTTGTTCCTCTAAAATTATGAATACTTATTTGAGTTGTTACTAATGACTTGGTAAGTTCTTGGTTATATTAGATATAAGACACTATCATGGTTTTAACATACTCTATTAAAAACTTTTATAGTTAAGTTCCCAATCCAGATTAATTAATTGTTGTAAAAATTATATAAATTAATAAAAGAAATTTTATTTCTATTTAAAGAGTGGATGAAATAAAATTTTGAAGAATTTAAGAAAAATCTATAAAAAGATCTATAAAAGGTTATATTATATAAGATATATCAGATTCAATTAGAAAAAATGTGCAAAAACTTGATGGCATTTCCATCACATGCCCTTGGTGCCTCTAATACTTAAAATATAATGTTAAAAATAGGTATCGCTAATTATTCAAAAGAAATTAGATGGTACTATTTAAAAAAATTATAAATAAAAAATCCTAATTTATGCCCCCAATTAGCGTACACTTGGTTCACGGAAATTTTAACTATTTAAAGAAAAAAATTACATAAAATAGTGTACTTCCCAGTGTTCTAAATGGCGGCCACAGCGGCTACATCGGCCGGAAAAAATTTATCGGAGATGGGATATATCGGGATATATCCGGGGTATTTTCAAAAATCAGATGTCAAAATCGGACTGTAAATATACACATCTTCTTGTCTTAAATCACATCTCAAGACAATATATGCATAAATAAATTATATAAATCTACATAAAACATCATACTTATATGTTTAAGATATACTTAACTCGATAACTTGCATTAAGCCTATGAATCCATAACCACTATCTAAGTGTAGAATCTTCAAAAATGTCACATTACCACATCACTCGAATTACTCAAATACCTAACCTAGAAATTGGGTGTAAAACGCTATATCGGGCCCAAAATCGCCGAAATTGCGGCTGATTATACGGTCCATGCCTATTTATCGACGATTTGGATGGAAAACGCTATATAGGTTAGGATGTGTCAAATCATTGCGGTTAGGTGCCGTAAACACAATATCGGCGCTATATTGGGGATATTTAGAACACCGGTACTTCCGATGTAATTTTGTGTTAATTAAAAAGATGATAGGGTCCATCATTTTTTAATTATTTAATTAAATTGTTGATAGCATGTCCTGACTAATCCTATTTAATAACTTTTCCCAATCCCCATCAGTTCGAAAATCCCTTCACAAGTGCGCAATACATGTAAAAATGACATCCAACACGCGCCATCTCCCATAGTATAGATAGAGAATTAGATATCCATTATCATCTGATATTTTTCTTGATCAAAAACATGATCCATTTTTTGAAAAATATGTTTTTTGCAATAGGAAGCCAGTATTGTACTTTAGAGGGGCAGAAGGTATTGATCTAAAAAAAATGCCCAACTAAAAACATGGAATTGTCCTTTCAAATATAGTAGTTACTAATACAATATTAATTGGTATCTGAAAGATTAGTAGCCTAATACAGTGGTGGTGTATAATGGAAGGGTGAGAATAGGCGATTATCAGGGTTTAAAATATCGGAATCGGTATCGGTATCGGCCAATGGTTTTTTATGTAAATATCGTCCGATATGAACGTCAATATCGGCAATATCAGCCCCAATATCAGCCAATATTTTTGAGTTAATATCATATCGAGTACTCAAAATCCGATACGATATCGCCGATACGAATCGGAATCGTCCGATATTTAAAACCATCGCGATAATTTTCTTTATTGAAAGGCCATTTGCAAATAGTGGTCTAGGAAGCATGGTTACAGACTCAGACACATATACAACAACAAGAGACAGACACAATAATAAAGTAATCCTAAAAGAGCAGGAAACAGATACATGATAACATGCCACATATGTGGGTATGCCTATATATGAAGAACATCAAAATCCCTTGGCAATTAGAATATGATTTACTAAAATTAAAAAGATGAAACCTTTATGATTTAAATCAGCAGCTTTTAATTAAGTGAGACCAAAACAGGGATCTTAAATTCCAATCCGATACCTAACTGACGAGTACGATGCCCCTCATGGTTACGAGATGTCTAGATCAAGACTCTAATAAAATAGTATCCCACTTATAGTAAGGAGCTTCTGGTTATGCATGTTTAGGCAACAAATGGCTTCAAGGTATCACACACAACCGTTGGATATCCTTTTTTTAGTCCGACACACAACCAATACATAATAAAGTTTTTTAACTAAATGCGACTCTATCCAATATGCGTCGGACAAGTCTCAGTAAATGGCCCGTGTCAGACATGGACACAAGAGCCACTATGAAGTGTCCAGCTCGGTGTGGCCAATACGTGTCGGACAAGTCTCGATGAATGGCCCGTGTCAGACATGGGCACAAGAGCCACTATGAAGTATCCATGCTTTCTAGGTAGCTGTTAGTCTGTTATAACTATCAAACTCCGACCTTCAGGTTAAATTTCTCGGCAAACATATAACTCCAACCTTCCTACCAAGATTGGACCTAAGAAACATCATTCAAGTAAATCTAGAGAAGTATTAAAATAATATTGTAGCAATTGTGCCGAGCAAGAATAAATGAAACATCGAGCATCAAGCATTGTACCCTGCAGGTTCTGTATGTGAGATGAATTCTCATAGAGGCGAAAAGAAACTTGAAGCAGAGCCTTCTTTACAGCTGGTGCATCCCCTGTAATCTGATAAGGAATCCACTATAAGCAGTTACCAATAGTAAGAGATGATAAATGAGAGAATACAATGAAAACCATAAAGGATAAGTTATGCAGAATAGCTCATCCACACAGTCCTTATAAAGGAAAACATAAGTTAATAATTCAACATGGATGCAAAGGAATATGCTCCCATAGACTAATGCCAGTTTGCACTATTGTTTTCTTATATATAAAGTATAAGTTGTCTAAAAGCTAAATTGAAATAAGGATAGCCATTGGTAGGTTGAAATCAATAAATGATAGTGCAAAAGAATGAAGAGTGTCATATAAAGTATAAACAATGTGCAAATTATACTGTGCTACGAATCACAGGATAAAGTCAGAAACACATTGTTGGCGCAAAAACGCATCACTCTAGTTTTGATGATGACTAACACATGTAGTTACAGTGCTAATGATCTTGTTGTGTTTAAGTTTCAGATATTGATCAAGATCTTAGTGGATGTTTAGCTTCTTTGAAACTAACACATGGTGATTCAAGAGTTCAAACTTATAGGACATATCTAGTACTCAAGATGGAGTCTAACTCAGAGAATCAAGTTTGAATCAAGTCTACTTTGAGAAGAAGATCTACGAGAAGACTTGTCTATAGTTTGTAAGTTTAGATCTCTTGTAAAGAATAGATTAGTTTTGATTGCTCAAGCTTACACACACACAAAAGTTTTCATATCTTTTTTCCGGTTTTGATATTTTTACAAGAATTGATTTTTGATACATGTCCAATATTTTCCAAATTTTTATATCATGTTTTAAATATATATCTCACAGCCTATGTATTGCAAAACATTTTTTAAACCAATACAAAATATTAAAATATAAGTTTGATTTCAAAAATTATCTGAAAACAGTGTTTTAGGCCAGGTCGGTCGACCGGACCTCAGGGCTGACTTTGGGTGACTGTCTGTGCATGATGCATGGTTCACAGTCGCGGTCTCGGCCGCCGACTCGACGGGCACTGAGACGGATCGGTCTTTATGATTCGGATCGGTATCGGGCGATACGCGCAAAACGCTACATAGAAAGCTCAAAAAATTTTGAAAAAATCACGACAAATCTTAAAAAAATATAGACATCTACATTCATGTATCATATGTCCAAAATATATCACCTAGCACACTAAATATAAAGCGTAAGAATAAATACACGCGTCGTCGTATAAGCATATCAAAATACATGCACAATATAGTAAATTGCACAAACTACATTCATAAATACATGCTAATGTAGTTATTTTTACATTGAATTGTGATGAGGCACAAAATCAGCATCATAATGCCGAGTCAACCGAGTCAACTCCGATTTTCGGCCGAGTCAGTCTCCTCTGAGCTGAGTCGACCAACGTGACTCGGACTCGTCTCGGAGCGGGCCGAGACGGATACAACTCGGTCAACTCGTCTCCGACTCGGCCGAGTCTTTGAACCGTGGCATGATGTCGACCGACCGGTCAACCGGCAAACCGGGTATCGACCGACTTTCACACCCAAATCTCGGTTTGGCTCGGTCGACCGTTCTGCTGATTTGCTCAAATACCCTTTTCAGTAATTTGATCATAACTTTTTATTCTGACATTCAATCAATATGAATTAAATTGCATTTCAAACATAACTTTCAGGGCTACATTTCTTATTCAATGATCGTTTTCTAATTCAAATTTTAAAGATATCAAATAATGGTTTGAAGTCAGTCCATGTTCTGAAAATAGTTTACACTTTTGATTTGACACATTTTAGTTGTTTGCTCATATCTTTTATCTTTGATATCAGATTCATTTGATTTAAGTATCATTAAAAAGAAAACGTAAAGATATACAAATTCTTTCTATATGTTTATTTTCAAATTCAAACGTTTTAGATCTCAAAATTGTGCTCAAAGTTAACCATTGCAGAAACTGGTCTCAGGTCGGTCGACCACGGTCAGAAATTTGACCGTTGGACGGTCGACCGACAGGCCATTTCTGACACTTTTTTGACCCTAATGGCTAGTTTTTCTTTGGCCTATAAATATGGGGTTTTTGAGAGTTTTAAAGACGATTTTTAAGAGCTATTTTTCCTACATTCAACTGAGTTTTCAAACAAGTTTTTGGGCTTCAAAATCTACATCTTCTCATTGCTTCAAAGTTTTTGAAAAATCAAAAAAACAAGTTTTGAAAATTCAAGTTTCAATTTTTCAATTTCTACATCATTCAAGAAGTTTTCCAAGTGTTCTCTTTTATGCTTCTTTTTCAAAAATTTTATTTTCTCACAAGTTTGAGTTATTCATTGCAAAATCTATCCTCTAAGATCTTGTATTGTGAGAGTTGTTGTTTGTGATCTTTGTGATCACCAAGTATAGTAATCACTATATTGCTTTGTGATTTGGTTTTGTGCCTTCCCTCTTTGTGTAGAAGTGATTGCTTTGTGTCTTGGCTTTGTGTCTCCTCTTGTGTAGAGAATTGGGTTTGTATTCTTTGTGGAGTCCTTAGTAGAGAGAGTTGAATCATTCTAGGTGAAGGCGGGGACGTAGAGCTTGGGCTCGAACCTTGTAATATATTCTTGTATTTGTATTTGGCTCTCTCTAAACTTCTCTCTCTTATATCTTACATTGGTACTATTGTTCATTTACACATACTTGATATTGTTCGTGTGCCCATACTTGTTATAATCCAAGAGAGCTATTGAAGCACCTCAACTCTTATAAAAAGAGGAATCTTGAAAAGAAGTTTTAGAGCCCTTCACCGGGAATTCGGCTTCACTCTTTGGATATCTATTGTGGCAGTGCAAAAGCTTTTAATTCCGCATTATTGACCATTAGATTAGCACTGCACATTTCAACCCCTCTAGGTGTACCCTCAATTGGTATCAGAGCTAGTACTCCTGATATTCGGTTTAACAGCCTAGGAGTGATCCTATATTTACTATCACATATTTGCTTTACACATTCATATTTGCTTTACACACTCATGAATTATTTTATTCCACCTATGTTTGATGTTTCTAATATTGACATGTGAAAATTTAAAATGAGTTCATATATTAAAGCCTGAGGATTACATATTTATCTTACCACCACTAAGAAATTATATATCAAAAATGACAAATATATTAAAGCTAATGCACATGACTTGATTGCACTAAAGAAAACTCTAAATAATGATTACCTTTCAAGAGTTGCTAATTGTAATTCCGCTTTTGAAGTGTGGAACACATTGATCTCTCTTAAAGAACAAGCTTCAAATGATGTGGACAAAGAGTCTAGTAGAGATGGTTCCGACCAAGCTTACTTCATGATCCAAGGGAATGAGTCCCTTGAGGTAATCTCGGAATCCAATCTTGATGATTGTGCTAGTACATTCAATGATAATGATAATATGAATGCACGTATGTCGAATGAAGAGTTTTTCATGTTTTGTGAAAACTTGTTAGAAAAAAATAAATTGTTCAGAAATATGAGTTTATTAATGAAAAAAGAAAATGAGTTTTTGTCTTCAAGGTTAAATTGTGTTTTGAAAGAAAAAAAGAGATTTCAAATGAAAATGATTCTTTATCTTCAAAAATTGATCTTTCTTTAAAAGAGAAGGATATTGTTTTAGAGGAAAATAATGTTTTATTCTTAAAACTTGAATTTATTTTGAAAGAAAATGATTCTTTGAAAAATCAAGTTGTTTTGATTTCTAATGAAAGAGATCTTGTTTTAAAAGAAAACATTTCTTTGAAAAATGCATTAATTGAAAAAGAAAAGATTTTTATTCCTATTTTCAAAGTGAAAAAGAATTTTGTTTCTCATGCTTATGCTATTTCTTCTTCCATTATTGATAACGATATTTGTGTTTTGAAAAAAATATTGATTATTTGAACTTCACATTGAACCAATGTGCCATTGACCACAAGAGATTGGAGTCCACGTTTCAAAAGAAATAAACTCTACATATGCATGCACACCCTTCATGGCATACACATGCACACCATATTCACGCACATGCCACTATAAATACTAGAGTGTACACATGTACACATTGCGAGCGCAAAGGCCACCTTGCAAAATTTTGTTATGATAGATTAAATGTTTCTAATTTTGTAAGTAAAAATGTTTGAGTTAGAAAAGGTACCAACCCCAAGGACTCGAGAAAGTTTGGGTACCAAGATGCACTTCTATTGTATTTGACATAGGTGTGAGCTCTCACAAGACGTGAGAGGATTGGTGCCTTGGTGGTGGATGCAATCGAAACTAGATGGATAAATCAATAGATGCATCACTATAGTATCAAGGAGTTTAGGTGGGAGGATCACCTTGTTTTTAGAGAAATAGAGATTGGCTCTATCGGTTTGATAACTATCTCTATCCTCCTTAATATATTTTATATGCTTTAAATTGAATATTTTTTTAGCATATCATTGTTCACATGTTTTGACCATATTTACATGATTTGATTATGTGTTTAAATACAAATTTAGTTAAAACTTGTGATATACTTGTATACTCTTGAGATACACTTATGATTTTGTGCAAAATTGATTCATATCTTTCGTGTACTTAATTATTATTTAGCTATGTGTGTATATCTTCATTTTGATGACTCTTGCATTTACACTAATGATTAAGTTTATTTCTTGACCATGTTTTAGTGTTCTTATGTAAATCTTGTTTTAATTACCTGTCTAGATGCAATTTTTGTTAAAACTTGTGATTATACATGTACAATTTGTAAGTTACACTTGATTCTTATGCTTTACATGTTATATTGCCTTCGTGTACTCATTGTTGTTTGTTGTACTTGTATAACCTAGTTTTGATAATTCTTGCATCTATACATGTACTCTTTTATTTGTTTTGATATCGCACTTGTACATGTCTTGATTCTTTATGAGAATGTTTTTTCTCATATGTGTAAATTTTGTTAAAACTACATGATATACATGTTATATCTTTGAGTCACTTAAATTATATGCCATATATTCTGTGTACTCATTTCATGTTTGGATATATATATGTACGCTTTAGTTTTACAAAACTTACATATATTTTGAATTTTATTTTTTTACATCCTCAATGTGTTTGTTGAATAGTTTTTAATGAAACAAAATCTTTCATGAGTTGTGTTTTCATGTTTATGAAAAAGTTCATATGGGTTTTGATGAAATTGGGTTTCATTGTTTTATCTTCATGAAAATGCTATTCACATGAATTTTGTGCACTCACATTTTTTGTTTTCTCATGACTTCATATTCATAACTCATATGTGCTTTATAAACTTTTGAGTGTCAATTTTTGTGTAATTAGCATGTTTTCATGAGATATACATGATTTGATTTATATTTGAAGAATCTTAAACAAGTTTTCAAAATTATTTTAAATTAGTTCTTTTATTCTTCAACCGATGGTATTTACCTACTGAACTATTTTCAAAATATTATTTTTGAAAACTTCTACTTTTAGAGGATGGCTGGTTAGGCGATCATACCTTGTATGCTCTCAATGACTATTTTTTTTTGACATGTACATGTTAAGGAGGTATATCAATGAGCTATACACATGTTCATCATGAAAATTGGCTTTTGTATACTCATTCTTATTTACTTATATATGTGTGCATTCATATTTCAAATGGTATTTCTATTGACATACATACATATATGCGATTCTTTGTGCTTGTTTAACAATATTCATACATGTTTTTAATAGCACAAATTGATTTATGCTAAGCTTGATTTAGTTCTAAATGTTAATTTGTATCTTTTACAAGCTTATGCATTAGTTTTGTTGGTATTTCAAAAAGAAATAGAAATTTCTTGAGTTTACTATCAATTGGTATCAATTATTACAATTGGTATCTATCTTTCAAATTTTTTAGAATTTCAAAGTTGATATCATGAGCTTTCACTTTCTATTTGATTGGTATCATGTTTAAACCTTCATTTGATATCAATATTATTTTACAAATTGGTATTTATGCTTATGCTTCCAAGTGGTATTCCTAATTTTTCAATTGGCTTCATGTTTTGTGTTAAAATTGGTATCTTAAAAAATCATAGTTTCATTTTGTTTTCTAAACTCTGAAATTTTTTATGCTTATTGCCTATATGCAAGAGAAGTTAACGTCTTTTTTATATGTGAATTTGTGATGGGCGTGTTATATAAAGAAGAACTTGATCTCTCTTCTCTTTATATCGTATACATGTATAGAAGGAGCTTAACATCTCTATCCATATATTTTATATTATGTTTATGTGGGTTAGAGTTTAGTCATCCATTTTTCATGTAATGCACGTATACAGGGAGAGTTAACTTAATGTCTCCTCTTTATAGATTTATATCGCATATACAAGTACTTTGTTTTGTGTATCCTTTTTGATGAATTGACAAAAAAGGGGAAAGGATTTCAAAGTTTATATATGCATGCTTGTATTCTATGTTTGCATATATGCGTTTAAATTCATGTTTCGTGTTCATGATTTATTTGGTATCTATGAACTTAACATTGAATATCTATATGTTTTATGCTATGCATGGTGTAAGGGAGAGTTTTTACAAAGCCTTTCTCTATTCATGCATATATAACTCCATGAGTTTTATCGTCATCAAAAGGGGGAGATTGTTGGCCCAAAAGCCCATCACTTTACTTTTGATGATGACTAACTCATGTTGTTATAGTACTAATAATCTTGTTGTGTTTAAGTTTCAGATATTGATCAAGATTTTAGTTGATGTTTAGCTCTTTTGATGCTAACACATAGTGATTCAAGAGCGCAAGCTTATAGAACATATCTAGTACTCAAGATGGAGTCTAGCTCGAAGAATCAAGTTTGGATCAAGTCTACTTGGAGAAGAAGATTTACAAGAAGACTTGTCTAGAGCTTGTAAGTTTAAATTTCTTGTAAAGAATATATTAGTTTTGATTGCTCAAGCTTTCACACACAAAAGTTTTCATATCTAGTTTTTCGGTTTTGGTATTTTTACAAGGATTGGTTTTTGATACATGTCCAATATATTTCAAATTTTATATCATGTTTCAAACATGTATCTCATAGCCTATGTATTGCAAAACACTTTTTAAACCAATACAAAATATTTAAATATGAGTTTGATTTTAAAAATTATCTGAAAACAGTGTTTTAATCCAGGTCGGTCGACCGGACCTCAGGGCTGACTTTGGGTGACTATTTGTGCATGTTGTGCACGTCTGTCAGGCAACCGACCGGGCGGTCGACCGACTGTCACACCTAAGTCTCGTTTGGCTCGGTCAACCGGCCGGTAGACCATTCTGTTGATTTGCTCAAATACCCTTTTCGATAATTTAGCTATAACTTTTTATTCTGACATTCAATCAATATGAATTAAATTGCATTTAAAAGATAATTTTCAGCGCTACATTTCTAATTCAATGATCGTTTTCTGATTCAAATGTTAAAAATATCAAATATTGGTTTGAAGTCAGTTCATGTTCTGAAAACAGTTTACAGTTTTGATTTGACACATTTTAGTATTTTGCTCATATCTTTTAATTCTGATATCATATTGATTTGAGTTTCATTAGAAAGAAGACTTAAAGATCTACAAATTCTTCCTATATGTTTATTTTCAAATTCGAATGTTTTAGACCTCAAAACTATGCTCAAAGTTAACTTATTCACCCCCGTCTAGGTGTACTTTCACACATCCCGGCACAGTGAAACCATAAAAAGCCATGACAGAAAATGATATTTAAATTAATTAAAAATATATAATTGACTCCAATACACAACCAACATTACAATAAAATTAGTTAAAAGAACTAAACTGTAAATATTTGGACGATGATACCTGGATAAGTTCATCGTAGCTATTGGCACAAAGGGGAAGATGTTCATTCTTCAAAATGCGGACGTGAGCCTCACTATCATTCCGTATGCTGTGAATAGTTTGGCCACCTTTCCCGATTATGTGTCCAATTTGATCAGATGGTACAAGTAACCGAACAGAAACCTCTGGTGAACCAGCATCGAAGTCTTCATCACCTGGTGTCTCACTTCCAACAATCCTCTCATGCACCCTGAAGAGGGCTTCTTGCGCTGAGCAAACATAAACACCCAAATCATTATCTTCAGAAGCATTTGGCGATGAGCTACAAATTGTCACGAGTCGCTCTTCACAACCTGCTATGCTTTCACCAATTATAATCCTGGCTTCACTAGCAACCATCAACTGCCTCACAATTTCACCACCTCTTCCTATAATTCTTCCTACTTTTCTTCCAGCACACAAGTAACGGTAGACAATATCTTTTGTCCCAAGTGCATAGGGAGATCTCTGATCACCAGATTTTCTTCTCTTGCTTCTCTCGTCAGCCACATAGTCTTCAACGGAATGAAGTCGTGAAACATGGTTGCTGGTCTGCCCAACCATGGCATCCAAACTGTCTTGCAACTAGTTTCAACTATTACCCCTGCTGTATAAACCAGTTGACATAGATATTAGACCCACAATTCATGAAGCGAGCAAAACATGCTGTATGTAGTGAATGTACATGTTTTCCTTTTTGTTTCTTTGCTGAAGAGGTGAAGAAAGCAAGAAAGAAAATTGTGCCAGGGGATCAGTCAAATCTAAGGGGAGAAAAAAGGCAAACAAGTGAAAGTTTTAACATTGATATGTGCAGTAACAAAAAAATTGTAATTTGAAGGGGGCAAAAAGAAAAGGAAAGAAAAGAAAACGCAGTTGCAATGCTTTAAGACGTATGAAAACATATAAATATAATCTCATATTTAGAATACTCACTCTACCATGGCAATGTAATAGATTTTGCAAATCAACTTTTCGTGTATGACAGACAATGGGATTTTGGTGATAACAACTGGGTAGCAAAAATAACTGCAGTTTCAAGCTGTTCTTTTTTCATATCATATGGATGAGGGAAGCAATTATAGTTTCAAAATAAGAAATAAAATCAAATTTCTGAACATCACCCAGCATAGAAGGAACACATATTTGAAAGGACCAAAATTCAGTGCAACAGAAAAAACTAGGGTTTCGGCCCATCGTATCCTAAAGTTCCACCATCATACATCATAAGCCAACATCTACCCTAAAAAGACAAGAAAAGAAAAAGTCTTATTTTTTTCGTGTTAATGAATAATTCCTACAACAGCGGCAAGCACATGAGACATAAATGAAAGAAAACTCTTTTTTACCGAAAAGAGTGCTCAAAATGGAAAGAACCTCTTTGAAATGGAAGTGAAAGAGGCAAGGCAATGTAGCAGTAATGAATCGACAAAATTTAACTACGATGAAATTTGGAAAAGAAAACAGTATTAACCGTAGGAGTTCTTTGACTCCACTACAGCAACAGCTAGATCCAGTTGTGGTTACAGGAAACAGCAGCAGCCATAAAATTAAAAAAAATACAAATGTAGTTAGAAATCAATGTATTATCTTTCTCCCAAAAAAAAAAAAAATTAATGTATGGCATTGGGCTAACTGCCTGCACTGCATTCTAATTCTAATTAGAGAGGAGAAAAGCAAGACGAAATGAAACGAATCAAAACAGGCCAACAACCACTGCAAAATTATTCTAAGAACGGACACAGAAAAAGATCGGATCGTACAATCTTTCTTGAGATTTATTCGTCGAAGAAGAGTAAAGCAAGGTACCTCGGATGATCTTTCTTGGCATTTAACCATTTCGCTCTCTTCTCCGTTTTTTCCCTCTTTCTCCTTGGTTCTTCCCCTTTCTTTTTTTTTTTCTTTTTTTTTTTTTTTTTTTTTTTCGTTTTTTGCTTGATGCTCACGAGGAATGGAATCAGTAGGGCCAGCCCACGGCTCAATCGGGCTAGCCCGAAATATTCAGGCTGGAATCATGCTCAAATGACCCAAATATTCGATTATACATGTCTATTTGACTCGAAATAATTTCGGATCAAATGTGAGGGCTACCCATTTAGCCCGAAACCCCCCCATTCAGCTCGACCCAATTTTATGTCGGACAAAAGTTTCTCTCGCTCTCTCGTCTTCCTCAGATCGATGACACTCGCTCTTGTCTTCTCCAAATCAAATCGAGTCCCCCAAGATCGAGGACACTCCCGCGTCCGCAAATCTTACATCGCCCTCGAATCTTATCAGATAGGCATCTTTTCTCTTAGATCTATAAGAAATTGCTTTCATTTTCTCTCTGATGGTTGTTGATCTTGATAGTTTGTGTTGAATCAGTTGGTGATCAGCGAAATCGATGCGTCGGCACCAACGGCACTGAGGCGGTGAAACATTTTTATCAGGGTATAAATCCCCAAAGAGAGAAAGAGACTATTTCCCAATCCGATCTTCTGCCCTAGCTAACGCCAACTCTGACACCAATCGTCCCTCGGACGCCTGCGAACGACTCTGGTGAATGGCAGAAGACCTAAAGAAGTTTATATCAAGATAAAAGTTTTGTTAGAATTTAAATTTCAGTTTTTTACAACTTTGCAACTTCTCCTCTTTCTCTTCTCTCTCTTCTTCTTCCCTGTGATGGTTTTGGTTCTGAGACGCTTCCTTGCTCAAAACAATAAGATTCTCACAACCCATCATTACTCTGCTTCGATTGATCATTTCGCAAATTGGGTATGCTTCCATTTTTCTCAATTTTGCATACATGCTGTGTATGATGATTTGCTTACAAAGCCTAAGCTTTGCTTTATTTTGTTTGTAATGATTCACTTAATGTTAAGCCATAGATTTAACATCCCATTTGGTAATATGAGCTGAAAGCAAAATCTAATTGTCAATAATTGAACTCTTTCATTATCGGTAGGGGTGACAATTGGGTCGGGTACTTGAAGGACTCGGGGCACCATCCCAAAAGACTAGTCTGTTTAGGTGGAGTTGCCTAAATCCTTATAAACCTAAGATCATCCCAAAAGACTAGTCTAACTAGTCTGGAGTTGCTAAAATCCTTATAAACTCAAGACCATCCCCACGTCTAGCCGATGTGTGACTAAAGACTAGTCTGTTTAGGTGGAGTTGCCTAAATCCTTATAAACCCAAGACTATCCCCAAAAGACTAGTCTAACTAGTCTGGAGTTGCTCAAATCCTTATAAAACCAAGACCATCCCCACGTCTAGCCGATGTGTGACTAAAGACTAGTCTGTTTAGGTGGAGTTGCCTAAATCCTTATAAATCCAAGATCATCCCCAAAAGACTAGTCTAACTAGTCTGGAGTTGCTCAAATCCTTATAAACCCAAGACCATCCCCACGTCTAGCCGATGTGTGACTAAAGACTAGTCTGTTTAGGTGGAGTTGCCTAAATCCTTACAAACCCAAGACCATCCCCAAAAGACTAGTCTAACTAGTCTGGAGTGGCTCAAATCCTTATAAACCCAAGACCATCCCCACGTCTAGCCGATGTGTGACTATTTGTTCGACTCAAATCCTAACAATCCCCCTTCGAACAAAGAGTCTCCCTGCAAGCTCAACTATCTTCACACCGGAAGTTCAAATGCTCCATCGAGATTCAAGATCTGCGTGAGAAGACGGCACGCCTTATGTGAAGTACCAACTGCAGTCGATCACTCCTCTACACCGCGTGGGAGGCAGCACGCCTAACATTAGCTTTACAGGGGCCTATGCGCCTTTTTGCGCCAGTGGGGTGGGCAGGCCCATTGCGCCTTTGCGCCATTGGGGGATCTATATCTTCGAACATCACCCACACACACGACTAAGTTCGGGACATGACTCTAATACCACTTGAAGGACTCGGGGCACCATCCCAAAAGACTAGTCTGTTTAGATGTAGTTGCCCAAATTCTTATAAACCCAAGACCATCCCGGCATCTAGCCGATGTGGGACTATTTGTTCGACCCAAATCCCAACAATGGGTCGACCCCATTACTGCTCGACCCATATAATAATCGGGTCGGGTCGACCCGACCCGATTATTATACGGGTCAAAAATTCAGACCCAGACCCGACCCATTCTTAGTCGGGTCGACCCGACCCGACCCGACCCGACCCATTTGACCCAATTATTAAATTTTAAATACAATTTCTTTACACTTTATTACCAAATTGTTGGGTGGTATAGTTAATCATCACACTAAACTCTACACACTAGAGGCCACGGGTTCAAAATTGATCTTACGCATATTTTTTGACAATTTGATTTAGGCGAAGGGGAGCAGGCGGGGGCGACAGAGGAGGAGAGAGAATAATCGGGTCTGCCGGGTCAAGCGGGTCTGGCGGGTTCGGGTCGACCCGACCCATTTAATAATCGGGTCAGATGGGTCGACCCGATTACGACCCAAACCCGATTAGCCCAAACCCAGACCCGCTAACTTCGGGTCGGGTCGGGTCGGGTCTGGCGGGTCTGGCGCGTCGCGATCCGTCTGCCACCCCTAATTATCGGTACTTAGATCTTAGTTGGTTTGTGGATGCTTGCCTACATCTGGTGTAGATCCAATTTTATTGTACTCATAAAAGTCATTGAGAAATTGGAGAGAATTTGAAAGAAAAGCTAAAATTATTATTGATCAAAATTAGAATTTGAAACTTATGTAATCATGCCTCACAGTACCTGGTCGAATTGGGGGATTGTTGCGGCTCAATCAATTGGGGAATCAGGATCTCAAAACTGTTTTTCATTCTCATTTTATGCTAATATTACATGGCTTTGTGACTTCATAATGAAATAAAAATACGTCAAATGTAACTTGATCATAGAAACATCCTCTCGTACTTTCATCTCTTACTTCCAAGTGTTTTAACTACATGTGGACCTAATAAGCTTCTAACAACATCATGTTTAAAATAATTGGCATTTGTCCGATTAGTTTCATATCTTGATGATTAATTATTCACTCTTCTTAGGATCAAGGCTCCTTCCCTCTCCTCTCTCCATGGCAAAAGTTTCTTCATTGTCCAATACTTGCGTTGGGTTGGGTTGGTATATGAATACTTAGCTGAAGGAATTTCGGGAAAATTTGATAATGTAATTTATATTTTTCTTGTCATTCTCTTAACTAATTAGAATTTTTCTATCTCTATTACTATTGAATAGTTTGCATATGATTTTCTGATATGCATAATGCTTCGTTTCCATCAGTGTGAAATTATTTAGGTTGTTGTGGGAAACACTAATTGGACGGGAGCATCTACTGTTTTTTGATCGATCTTCAAGGTGCTGCATTTATGCTGGTAATGCATTCCAAGTCCCACCCCCCCCCCCCCCCCCCCCCAATTTGAGGCTTATTAGTTAGTAGCCAGGAAAAGCACTTCATGCTCTCAATTTACGATCCACAACATTCTCTTAGACAACCTAAGTGAATAGGGACATTATAAGTTTTGTTGTGGAGAGTTACATTAATGTTTGGAAATGCCATGCCCAATCTCGAGAAAAGATAATATAAGCGGAAAGCTCAACGTCAGGGCTCAATGTTTGAAGACTTTTAGTGAACAGCAAAGGGTAGGAACTAGGAAATAAGTAGCATGTCCAATGTTGTGGAAAGAAGAAAGCTTTGGGGCTTGTTACTATTGTTATTTTTCTAACAGCAAAAAACATCTTGTTATATGTAAACAATATAAAAATTGAAGCATTAAGTTAATTTTCAAGCTAACACTAAAATCCAAAATAAGACAGTAATATCAAAAGTGTGAGTCTTAAGACGGGGCTAAAGTATCCTAGAATTTGGATAAAGTTAAAGCAAGCTTTGAAACAGAGTTTTAGCATAATATGCAAAGTCTTAAGCTGAGGCTAAATTGTCCTAGAACCATTGTTTTAAATATCGGCCAATATACCGGTATATCGGCTGAGATACCGGCATTTTATCCAAAATGATACGATAAGTGCAAAAATTTACTGGATATCATTTTGGACCGATATGGGCCAATCAACCGATATATCGGCCGATATCCGAGATGAATTATCTGATATACTGGCCGATATAGTTACTTATTTGGATAATTATTATTATTTTTTACTTGAGAGATCGTTTTATTTTACTCTATCTTCATTATGGTATTTCAATGATTTTTTTTTATGATGTTTGGATAATAACTTATTTCTTTTAATAATGTCTTATATATATTGACTATTGATATATCAACCGGTATTTAGTAACATATCGCGATATATCACCAGGTATTAGGTATCCGGTATATAATTTTGCCGACCGGTATATCGCCGGTATCCGATATTTAAAACACTGCCTATAACTGGTTAAAGGATAGCTTTATCATGCTGAAATTAGCATTTTGTTTCTAACTGCATGCTTTGTAACAACTGCACTTGAAACTGCAATTCATCGTTTATATGGATTGTAGATCCAATAGACATTTCATAAAATAAGTGTTTGTTTGCTTTCATTTTCAACTACGTGCATTTCTTGTGCTGGAGTTAGAGCTATGCTTGTATATGGACGTGGTTTAAACCATAATTTTTGTAACCTATTTTGCTGTTGGAATACAAGTTAGGCATCCAAATTAAGGTAACTTGTTGTGGAAGGAAATTCTCGGAGAATTTCTCCACACCACGAGTTGTAAGTGAGTTTCTAAGTGAATGGACAGATATAAGTAATCATAGACAACATGAAATTACATGAAAAATTTGAAAGACAAACCACGTAGAGAGAAAATTCACTATAGGTCTGAGGATTACAATGAATTCAATAGGTGATAATGCGATTACAAGTTCTAAGAATTTCAGATAAACAACCGCGAACCTCTAAAGTTTTGGGGGAACCAGTTGTGAACCAATCTCCTTTCTTGATAGAGAATGAGAAGTATTTTACCTGCCTGAGCTATCTTCGTGGGTGCGGATATTTCAGAACCCCATAACTACATGATTCACACGTTATGATTTCCTTGTAACTGCCCAAAATCACTCCACTTGATTGTAGGATCGCCATGCAGAGATATACATCACTATTCATAACTGCCCGCATTGATATAGGAGCGTTACAATGTTTAGAATGTGAGGATGATCTGGTGGCGTAGTCGGATCCGTGAATCACGAGGAACATGCCATCCAGCTATAAGTAGCGCGACAGTAGCAAGATCATGTCAGAGCCTTGGGTGGCTCCGTGAAGGATTTCTATACTGATAGAAAAGAATCTTGTATTGGTTGTTGGCATGTCAGAAGGTTGTGTAGCTCTGGTTGAGTGATGTCTGATCGGATGTGGACTCGGGGTGAGGCCTGAAGTTTTCTTCATAGGCCCATGTCAAGCTTGTAAGTGAGTTGGGCCCGCCGACAGAGAAGTGGAGCCTCCAAGCGAATAAAAACGTGTTATGATATTGACGAAGGTTAAATCTGGTCATTACAAATGCCCCCTCCTCCTTCTCGGAGTCTTCGAGCGAGATGGAGGGGAGCGGACTAATCTCTTCTTCTAACATGATTTTGTGTTGAGTAGTCAGAGCAAATCTCTTATGCTTTATAGAAGACAGCTAGAGAATAATAGCGAACAGTTTGGAGCGCCTCTTCATATTCTTGCATTTAATGCTTTCGTCTGTAAAGGCTGGTAAAAGTTGCGCCACATGTCCAATCTACGCGTTCTCTGAGCAGATATTCGCTGCTTGGAAGCCATCAAGCGAGTTGGGATCTGCGAAGCGGTTAGGATTTAGAGACAGCTGGTGTGTGAAAAGACATTTTAGCCCTAAGACATTATTGCGGTGATGTCAGCATCTGCCTTTAAATTGGGAAACTTGAACGCTTAGGCTTTTCACAAACCCTAGATTTCTCTGAACTTTCAGCTTTCTTGTTCCCCTTTTGTTTTTGATCTCTGAATCTTTGAACCTGTCATTTTCATCTTGCATATGTCTAGAGGAGAAAAGTATGTGAGTACTGGTTGCGAGACGAGCAGCAGGAAGGTTGTTGCGGTGGAAAAGAGGAAGAGGGTTGCTCTCAGAATGAGTGAAGCCATGGATTTTGACCCCAAGTTGTGTTCTGCGTGGCCAGAAGGAGGTGGATGAGTATCTGGCATCAACGGTGTCTGTATGCCTTCCAAAATCGAGGTGGAATGGTGTTCTCCAAAGACCAATATCACAGTCTCGCCTCCTGCCGATGGCGTGTACTTACATCCTCAAATCCTAGCTCTGGGAGTGAAGCTCCCCATGACTCCTTTTGTCAGGGATGTCTTGGCTCACTTCAAGGTCCCTCCCTCGCAGTTGACACCGGGTGCATGGCAGACTGTTCTGGGATTCGAAGCCCTTTACGCTATTTATGGCCTTGTTTCATACAGGGTGGAGGAATTCCGTGCTATTTATGTGATGAGGAAGTCTCATCAGGATGCTCACTCCCTCGTTCCGCGGAGTGGGTGTGATACGTTAATTGTCAACCTGGTGGACAGCGATCACAGGTGGCGTGACACAGTCGTTCGTGTCTCCGGACCTTGGAAGGCTGCCTCAATCAAGGAACGAGGGCGTGTTCCGATCGCGTGGAATAGGGTTTTGCTCCCAAACGGGGGTGTGGGAATCCCCAAAGGGACGCAGGAGAGGGTTCAGATATTGTACCGATACCCCTATATGACTATCAAAACTGGAGCCGTTTGCTGGACCTGCAGAGGCCCTTCGAGCCCTCGATCGTTTCGAGACCCACGACATCGGGCAGAGTTGAGGAGGTGCAGGCTCCAACCACCGGGAAGGAGGGCGCCTCGATGAGAGAGGCAGAATCCCGATCGAAAGGGTGCGGTTCCGGAGCCCGAGGTACGACCCAGGGAGCGCTCAGCACGAGCGGAGCAACCGAGGAGCAGGGAATCGCAGGAGAGTCTTCTCCTCGACCTCAGATCTCCGGAAGGGAAAGTATTAATTTGGCTCCAGATCCTTCCACATTATGCTTTTATGGTTCTGACACTTGTGTTTTTCAAAAGAGAAATTGGGTGATCGAGTATGACTCTGATGCCGAGGAGTTGGAGAGGATGATGGCAATTGTGGGCAGATTCTTCAATCTTGAAGAGGGGGCGTAGGCGGGCAGGAAACCCCCCTAGTGTAATAGGACAGCCGAAGTCCCTTGACCAAACCTCAGAGATCGAAGTCCTCGGGGAGGTGATGCGTCCGGAGGATACCTCCGAGGTCGAAGTTCTCGGAGAGGTGATGCTTCTAGTGGATACCTTTGGGTCTGTTCTTCTGACTGAGGAGCATGTACTCGGAGTGGTAAGAGTTGGCGAGGTCGGTGATGCTGTTGGACCCTTGGAGTTAGCCTCCCCTCCCTGATGATGGCTCCAGAGCCTCAAGGGGCAAAATTTGGCTGAGCTTGCTTCTGCGGAGGGTAGACAACAAGGTGACCCTTAGACATGGTGACTTCCTCCAAGGATTGGAGGAATTTAAGGTGCTTCCATCGAGAAACAATGAAGAATGCTGGAGAACGGGATTTTTCGGGTAAGCTTTAACTGTGTTTTGTCTTCAGGTATTCATGCAGCTTAATCCGGATCTTTTTTCTTGCAAAAAGTCGCACTCATTGTCGAGATCTTGGGCGATCAGCAGATCGCTCTGAAGGAGGAGAATGCCAATAAAGGTAAGAGTCTTCATGATGTAGTTTATGATTTTAGACTTAGACATCCCATTTATTTTATCTCTATAGTTGATCAGTATAGAGTTTGTATCATCACAAAAATCTCCCGAGTCTGCATTATCATTTTCATCTTCATTTGTATCACTCCACGTACACAAATTACACGATGAGATCAATAATGAGATGGCTCAAATAACGCCAACGACAAGTTATGAATTGACGTTAGGATAAAACTTTTAATGCTGGTGATGATTTACATTCTTGTAGTGTTGGTCCATTTCAAATCGTGAAAAAATTAAACGATAATATTTATGTTATAGATCTTCCTGAATCTTTTAGTATCAGTTCTACTTTTAATATCGAAAACTTAGTGAATTATAAGGGTCTTGATTTTAACCCTAGCAACTCACTAGTTGATGAGTCATCCGATGAGCCTATTTTTTAGAGACTCCCTTCCACCACTTTTAAATATTTTACCTAATACAGCAGATCAAGTTGATAACATCTCAGATAGATGAAATTATCACCACCAAATATGGTGAGATTCGTAGATATTTGGTTCGATGGAAAGAAAAACCACCAACTGATGACACGTGGATAGACCGAATGAACTACAACAGATTGATCCCGATGTCTTGGAGCAGTATGAGAGCTCTTCTACTTTTAACTCAACGGCATTGAGTTCTCTCCAATCTGGAGAGAATGATGCGGATATCAAGACGAAGACATGGCATGTGTACCAACAAAGAGGAAGACACGCCACTTCTATTTGACCCGAGTAGTTTTGAATATTATTATGTATTTTTATTGTATTTTTAGCTTTTTATTTAGTGCCACATCAGATGAAATATAAGAATACAATTTTGTATTGCTTATAAAAGAGACTCCTATGTACTATTATTAATGAATGAACTAATGAAAACTTATTAAAATTCTTTAAATTTGAGAGTGATATAGATTTTTCAAATCTAAAATCTTTTAGGAATGTGAAACCCTAGAGCTTTTAAGAGTGTGAAACACCCAAAGAAATCAATTAGAAGTATGAAATCCTAGTTGCCTATTTATCCACAAATTTTACCAAGCCCTAACCTAATTACAGTCCCTCATCTCTCTCTGTCTATCTCTCCCTTTTCCTGTTAACAGCAGCAACATCATCACCCTTACACCATCCCCATCAAGCCCTCGTCTCGACCTCCTTGTGCTCCACCATTCGCACGTGTATGTCTACCACCGGCCGAGCACCGTGTCCGAGCACTCTCATACCCGCAACGACCTTCTGCCTGTGCGCTAATTGCCAAAAATAATACAAAGAATATGAAAAGTATTTGTTTTGATTGGTTTTGACCCTGAATCTTAGCAATTTAACCGTGTAGCGAGGGCTATACGAGTCGAACCTCAAGGAGAGATGTGATGTAAGCGTTTTGATATTATTGTTTACTTACACTTTCTTCTTTTGTTTGTAGAACTTAAAGAAAGAAATTGGTTAAAAAAGTTTGGTTTTTATCAATGTAGAGAAAGATCATAACCTGTTAATAATCTACCACCATAAACAAATAATACCAACTAGAGATTACTTTCACGCTAAACCCTAAAAATGATAAATTACCCTAGGATTCAAGTAAAACGCATAAGACAATAACAAGATTCTAATTGAAAATAGCACTAATTAAAATTTAACATTAAAATATCAAGACAATGGTCAAACATAGATTAAAAAAATATTGATGAGAACTTGTATTTTTACTTTTATGTTTTTTTTATTCTATTTCAATTTTATGTAGTGGTGATAATGGTTAGTTATGAAACCATCATGTGTGGTAGTGGGTAGTTATAAATCTAACCTATATGTAGGTAATTGTATCTTGTTTGAAGGATAATGAATGTTGAATGCAAAGAATACCTCTTCTGCATCTCCTCTCTTCCTCCTCTATCTAATATATGATGATGAAATGTGAAAAAAAACACTCTTTTGCCTGCTTCTCCTCCCTCTGTCTTCTGCTCTCTTTTGTTTCTTTCCTTTCCTCTTCTCTGTCTTCCTCTCTTCTTCTACTCAAATCAATTCCTATAAGTTTCATTTGATTCTCTCCCCTTTTTCTTCCCTTGTGCGAGCCAGTCAGCCAAGCAGCAGTAGCAACAGAAAGCAGATCTCAGCAGCAGCAGCAAATACAGTGGCAGCGGCAGCAAAATCCAGCAACAACAGCGACAACAAAGCAGAATCCAGCAACAGTAGCAGCAGAATCCAATAGTAATAACAACAGTCCCTCCTCGTTCAACCACAAGTCCATCGACCACCACTTCACTGCACCAAACAACGACCTCTCATGCCTGCCTCGAGTTATTTACATCCTTATTGGAGTACGACAGTGAGTTCTTTGTCTATGAGTTTATTTCAACGCAATCTAATAATGAGTTGAACTACACATCAGTAAATTCATCTCTAAGATATTATTTTTATCTCATGTTGTCCACTATATCTCGAGATGTGTGAATCTGCAACTTGTGATTGCTTAGCTCTGATATTGACTTTAGAACTTATCCTGTATAATATAAGTATTGTTGTTAATTTCATTAAGATTAGAAATATGCAACATTACGCTTACAATCTTATTTAAATCTATTTGCAACATTATTAGTTTTTAATTGCTTTCATGCTGAATATCATTTTATTTGGTGAAACGTAGTGACTTCAAGTATATCACTGGTTCTCTATATTGCTTTCATGCTGAATATCATTTTATTTGGTGAAACGTAGTGACTTCAAGTATATCACTGGTTCTCTATATGGCACGCACACACCGTTTCACATCAGTTTGGTATCAGAGCCAGGTTTAGGGAAACATTGTGCATTAGGTTAAAAAAAATCTTTTCTTTAGGCATTTTTCTTTAAAAAATATTGTTGTTTTTCTTTCTTTTATATAAAATATATAAAAAGAATAAAAAATGGCTAGTGAATCTCAAACTGCTAATATGGACACCAACTCCAAAATTCTCCAAAAGCTAGATGAAATTTTGAGTTGCATAACTAGGTTGGATCAGGCATTCAATTCCACCTCTTATCATCCTGCAATCCAGAGTAACAAGTGTCAGGGTCATGAGCACGTTGTGGCCAACTGTTCAAGGCCAGTCATAGTAACTAAAGCTAAGGAATCATCTGTTACAAATTCATAGTCCCTTCATCCTTTATTGCGGAACCCTACTGACGTTGTCTGTTCTGGACGTCAATCCCTCCCTCCTCTACTGCCGACACCAATCCCTGTCAGAGTTACCATTGACAAACTGTCTGTAATAAAATGGAGTCTAACTCTGAAGAGCTCATTTACCAAGCGAAATATTTAGAAAACTCTAACTTTGACAGAGAATTCACATGTGATAACTTTGAGGAGTTCAATATTTCAAGTTGTAAAGGTCATTCCAGTGGTTGCGGAGTTTATTGATGTCTCCCATAAAGACACTCTGACTCTTCCGAAGTCACCATTATGATTACAGAGGATGATGATGTCTTTTTTGAAGACCTCACGGGCACGTTACCACCAACGCCTGTATCCAACACGCCAATGATTCAACCCTAGGAACTAGTCTTCTCGACTTGCCACACCATAGGAAGGATCGTACCGTGTATACTGAACTCAAAGGGCAAGTTGGTGATTTGTCACTAGATGTCAAGCAACAGTGTTTTGTCCTAATAAACATTCATTTCTATGAGGACAAGTTCTGAAGTTATATTATGAAAAAGGAGGGTGTAGGTCAGACTAAGGAATTTGACATATATGATCAATCTATATCCAAAAATTTTGAGGATGCAGTCATGCGAGAACACGATGCCTTACAGACTATCAACTTCTCTTCCATTACTGTTAACTTAAGGGTGCATCTCCTCTGCCTTTACCTGTTTGCATATCTTTCATCTTCATTACTAAAACAGGTAAACTGTCGCATACCTTTAGGATCATACCTCTGATAACCCCTTTTGATTGAGGTAGTGTATATTGTTTATCCGATAATTCAAGTGCCTAAAACTTTTAATATCCAATAAGACGTCAAAGTTCATTAGCTTTTTTTTAGATGACCCTTTGACAATGATAGGCACTAAGTTAAGTTCTCTACTGCATTTCATTTTAGAGTTTTTGAGTCTGCATTTTAGGTCTAAACATCTGAGTTTGCATTATATTTTGTCACACACATGCAAGTTCTACACATGAAAAATCAATGATATATTTGAACAAGCAACGCTTATATAATTTATGATCTAACATTCAGAAAGAATTTAAAACTATTAGCGTTGACAATTTTGTGATGCTTTGGATTCGTCCAAAATGGTTTCCCTACGAAACTGTTAAAGATTTGCATGCCTGTAGTGCTAGACTTTTCAAAATCTTAAAAAGAATTTAATTACAATACTTATGTTACAGATTTGGCATCAGTTTTAGTTTCAATATTGAAGATTAAGTGATTTACAAGGTCTTGATTATCCACAAACAATCCACTGATTGATGAGCCTTACCCTGAGCCAATTTTTTTAGAGTTCTTTACTTTCCCACTTCCCGATATTCATCCATACAGCAAAGAAAATGATAACATTTTAGATGATAAATTTATGATGCAGCTTGACTAGTGATCTAAGATGTAAGAAACAAACTTACAGAAGTAAGAGAGCAGTTCTGCAATTGACTCGATGTATGACCCGGGAAAGAGGGAGACAGTGATTGGCCGTAAAAGTTTTCCTGAATCAAATGAAAAGGATTACAACAAAAACTGTTCCTTCCGGTTACAAGGGAGGGAGAATATTGAATCTTGAATTCCCCCTTTGTTTAAGGCTGGGTTCTTCGTGTGGCGGTGGAGAGTGAATCTTGTTCTCCGTTGACCAGATGACCGTCCTTCAGGGATCTCCTCTTCGGCCGGTAGAAAGAGTGACACAGCTCTGTCTACCAAAACTCTAAAAGAGAAGGTAGGCGAAAGCTAGCTCGTACGCAGCGAACTTGCTGAAGAGTTGATCTGCTTCTTTTCTCTCTGTGTCGCCCTCTGTCTCTCTTCGTCCGATTGATTCTCTCTGATCTCTCCTTCTGATTGCCGATTGCCGATTGCCGATTGCCTCGACCTCATAGTAAACGAGGCTATTTATAGAGGTCCTAGGGGTGAACGTGCCCCCTGAAAACGCTCCACAATGAGGGCCAACTTTCCCGCTACATGGGCGGTAACTAACCCACGTGCCTGCTAAAGACATGCCACGATGGGGGCTGATTTCCCTTACGTGTGGGCAGTGATTGGTCCCTTAACCAAGGCGGTTATAACTGAGACGCGGGTTTTAGACCTTTGCGTCTTGAGGCTGAGACGCGGGTGTCAGGCCAACGCGCCTTGATGCTGAGACGCGGGTGTCGAGCCAACGCGCCTTGATGCTGAGACGCGGGTGTCGAGCCAACGCGCCTTGATGCTGAGACGCGGGTGTCGAGCCAACGCGCCTTGATGCTGAGACGCGGGTGTCGAGCCAACGCGCCTTGATGCTGAGACGCGGGTGTCGAGCCAACGCGCCTTGAAGCTGAGACGCGGGTGTCGAGCCAACGCGCCTTGATGCTGAGACGCGGGTGATAGTCCCTCTCGTCTAGAGCTGAGACGCGGGTGATAGTCCCTCGCGTCTAGAGCTTGAAACTTTACTTTTCAATGGCTTGTCCTCCAGTAACTTTTGGACAGCCTACAGAATCCCCTCCAAAGTTTTCGATATTCCGCAGTTAACTGGAACGGATTTCGAAATACTTTGGACTCTAGCTGAATTCACCTTCATGGCTGGACTGTTGATGCTCCGGGTTCGATCTTATCTAGAGTTGGTCTTCGTGAGTGTACTGTTTGAACTCTTTGAAGCCACCAGAGTTGATCATGTTGAGTGTCTAGATGCACAGTCTAAACCTCCCCGATTGCTTTTAGTCTGTCACGGGTGTGCTTTAAGCCAGGAGTGGTTGGTCGTCTGCTTGCGTCAGTGTACTGTTGAACTGATTTTGCAGAAGCAGGAGGCCGAACGCAGGTTCTTTTCAAAAAGCCGAGATGGTACTGCTTTAAAGACGCGATTTCTGTAGGGTGCGTCCTTTGGCAATGGAAACGCGCCCGATCTTCCATGAGGCAGACGCGATGTTGGGCCCGCTGGGTCGGACGCGGACTTTGTAGAGAGACGCGACCTTTCGAATGCATTTATGGAGATGCTGACGGGGCATATCCATCTAAGAGGTGCGTCCCTTGGGTGCGAATCTGTGCCGTGTGATGATCACGCCGCCAGCTGGCCTGGGGAACCGGCAGGATTTCACCTTTTAGCGCGCGGACTTCTCGGTTCATTAAGTGAACCGCGCCACGTGTCAAATGACGACTCGCTGCAGAGTCGTGACGCATGATCTTCGCGATGATTTGTTCCACGCGTCATGCGATGATTCGCTGCAGCTTTTATCGGGTCACACGCCGCGTATCTTCGCGAATCCTTGTGCCTATAAAAGGCAACAGTCAGAGAGGCTTCTTTTCTTCTCCGAACGCACTTGCTCAAGAAAGAGAGTTCTCTTCTTCCTCTGTTGAACTGTTCGTCTCCATTACTGGACTTTTGAACTATTCATCTCCGTTTACTGGAATTAAAGATGGCACCCAAGACCAAGCCAACAGCCTCTTCTTCACGGGCGACTGTCGCGAGGTCCAGAGGGGCGCATCCTCTGCGCAGGATGTCGCTTTCCCAGGTATAATGCCTTTTAGGCGTGGATTTCGCCATTAACGGAAGCTCATAGAACCCTAAGAATCTTTAACACAAATATAACTCGTGTTTGATTCTCAGACGCGGTCTCAGACGCAGTCTTTGCGTTGATAACCGAGGCGCGGGTTTGGACCCTCGCGCCATTGGGTCCTGCATTTCGGATTCTTCACTTAGAATATTTCTAATTGTGAAGGGTTCAGACGCGGACTTGGTTTGCAGAACGCGGATTTGATCCTTGCGTTCTTTTCTATCAGCTGCCGATTTTAATGAATCTGGCACCTGAGTCCAAGCAATTAGAAATCTGGGGGTGTGAAAGGAAGGGAGTTACCCTCCTTAACTTCTGGCGGTTGTGGTGATGGAAGGGTTAAGGTGGATAACTCCCTTCTTTTCGCACCCCAGAAGCGACATCAAGGACATTCCATGACCTTCTGGTGGTGGAGACGCGGATCCTGCAGGTCTGGACGCGGGTTTGATAATTCCTGCGTCCAGTATCTCTTCTGCGTTTGGACGCAGTTTCGCAGGTCTGGACGCGGATTTGATAATTCCTGCGTCCAGTATCTTTTCTGCGTCTGGACGCGGTTTCGCAGGTCTGGACGCGGATTTGATAATTCCTGCGTCCAGTATCTCTTCTGCGTCTGGACGCGGTTTCGCAGGTCTGGACGCGGATTTGATAATTCCTGCGTCCAGTATCTCTTCTGCGTCTGTACGCGGTTTCGCAGGTCTGGACACGGATTTGATAACTCCTGCGTCCAGTATCTCTTCTGCGTCTGGGTTATGAACACTTAGCATTTAAGTATCTAACTAAGTGTCCTTTTCTTTTGCAGTGCCCCATCCTTCTGCCTCACTCTCCAAAACGCGTCACTTTGGACATGTAGGTGGTGCTGACCGGGACTTGACCTTTGTGCTACGAAGGACTGTCCCTGTGACTGCTGACCAGTCGCAGGATCGCAAGGAGAGGCTCTCTAATGTTGACATGAGAACTCTTCGGGTACTTATGACCGATGCAGCATTCACAACGGATGCTCACGTCAAGCTGGAGAAGCCTGCCTTCTTCTTCGGAGATCGTATCAACGACGGCGGCTATCGTGTGTATGAAGGAACTTATAAATGGCTCCGTCAGATAAAGGGTGGAAGATTCTTTCTTCCGGACATGGAGAGGATGTTCCCGCTGTCCTACTTCCAGCACATGTCCGTCCCTCAGAAGATGGAATGGGACCTTTCTCGATATGTCCCTGAGATTACTCTCGGTGATTTGGGTTCCCATAAAGTACACCGTCATGATAGCCATGACAGGTCGGTTCTCGGCCTTTTCCCTGGGTCGCGCAAGTCTGAGGTTCCGGTTGGAGAGATACCACAACTTGGCACTACCTTCCTCAACTCGTTCATGGAAGCGGAGGGTGATTATCCGGTCGGTTTCCGTCCGCCCGGGTGGGTCCATTCCACGGAGAACTACTGGTGGGGCAGAATGGTGGGTTTCGTCCTCACCGATCTTGGGGATCTGCTAAAGCGTGTGGGACTGTACCCGGCGGTCAGGGCCGTACAGTGGGGTATCCCACCAGGCTCTCATAACTTTTTCGGGATCCTGGAGCGCTACAATCCTCTGACGGGGACATTCTTTACCCCGGTCGGAGAGATGGGCCTTGCACTGCACGAGCTACATGAGGTCTCGGGGCTGGCAACAGGGGACATTCCCTATGAGGAATATGTCCCGACCACTGAGGAGCTCCACCTCTTGAAGAAAGAGTTTCCTCGGGTGTACGAGACTTACTGGGAAGTGATGTGTCACTTCCACATTTGCGGTCAGATAACCTCCTGGAGGGCGCAGGGAGTCAAGCAACTGTCTTGGGCCAGTTACTTATTCAACGATGTCAATCATAAAGACAATCCGATAACCCGACTGGCTCCCAGTTCCGACAGGGAGATTGAAGACAGGATCGACAAGGCTTCTGAAAGCTTCTACACCACGGTTTCGAACGAGGACGGTTTCGATCCTGACCTGGTTTTTGAAAGCTTCCACCATCAAGCCCGGACCCCTATCTCCGATAGGGCACTGTTGGCAGGCTTCTTGATGCTGTGGCTGAAGCGTTGTGTGGTGCCCACGCTGCCACATGAAGCTATTGTTGCTGACGTGGTGTACCCGGCGGTGCTCCTGGCTCATGGCAACCCTATAGCCCTTCTCCCGGCCGTGGCGGCTGGCATTCAGAGCGGGTTGCGGGCGCTAACCAAGAGTTTCTGCGAGGCGCCGAAAACTGTCGACTCCCACGGCAAGCCGTATCCGACGGTGAAGCGCCCCAACCCTCGGATCGAGCTGCCCTATACGTACCTCATGGCTTGGTACGTGATGCACTGCCCTTCTCTGATGACGGCGGTGCGTTGGAGGGAGAGTTCCGTCCCTTTTGTACAGCGGTTGGAGGATTCGAGCTGGCGTGATCTTTATATATATTACGTCCGAAAGCGACTTTCAGATCCTGCGAATTACCAGCTCAATCGCTGCTTCCCCAAGATCTCTGGTGCATCTTTCGGGGATCTATTTACTGATTCCGCGGGCCCAGATGGCTTTACGAGGTTGTCCGCGGGAGTCTTCTGGTGGTTGATCAATATTCGGCCCGGATATGTGCTTTTCCGGCAAGGGACTTCATGCACCATCGAGCCGTACATGCCGAATCGTTTCGCTCGACAGTTCGGCTACGATCAACTCTACGTCGGGAATCCCAATGCTCAACTTGCCTTCGAAGGGAACTTGTTCGAAGGTGCTCGGGCTTGGTACTACAGTGTGGCCGGAGGGACGGGAGCAACTTTCCGTCTACCTATCAAGGGGTCCAAGTGCCGTATGAGCTTCAGCTTCTGCACTTGGTATTTCAAGCCATCCAGACATCAGACTTTGTTCCGGCGTCTTCATGTATTGAGAGCATCAATGCAAATCTCGAGGCAAGGTCAGAGTCTGGTAAACACTCGAAACTCACCGACCAGTACCTGAAGGCCCAGAAGGAGGTCGGGAGAAGATCGGGAAGGGAGCCACGAGCACTAAGGGCGGAGCCGCGACCAACAAGGGAGGAGCCGCAAGCAGCAAGGGCGGAGCCACGAGCGACAAAGACTCGACAGGTAGTAAGCAAGCGTCGTCAGCGCTCTGCTTCAACTGCTGAACCTGCTCCCAAGAAGGTTCGGAGAGACTTGACAACCGAAGTCTCCCGATCCGAAGACATCCCTGCTGTCGTTGAGGTACCGAGGGAAGAAGATATAGCTGAAGAGGATGTTCCTTTAGTCCGTGCCCCTAGGTCAAGCAGCAGAGACCGTAGGTCTACGGAGGAAGGGGAGCTTGTTGACAGAGCCACCACCGTTGACGAGGATGAGCAGCTAGAGGTCGACATCATGAGTGGAGGAGATGTCGATATTCCGGGGATTTCAGTTCAACCCGGATTTTTACTTGCTCATGAAGGGAGAGATGAGGCACAGCAACCTGGGTCACCTTGTGTCTTCATTTCCAGTCCTCGGGCAGTTGACCCCAGTCCTACCACTAGGGTAATTGGTGGCAAGGCTCCGGCTGTAGAAGTCTCGCGCGGGGCGCTATCGTCTTCCTCACTCTAAGGGGAAAGCGATTTTGAAGACGAGGTCGACTACGGCGATGAACCCGCTCTTCCTGATCCGAGTAAGTTCTCCCACATCTCAGAGGAAGAAATATACGGGGGTGAGCCATCAACGGTATCACAGCTGGCGATTATTCCCGCTGAAGGTACTCTTTTCACCTTTTGACCTAATTTCCCTTTTCATTTTGAAGAGGATGTTTTAACATTCTTCTTTTATGCTGCGGGGTTGGCCGGGGACATTGAAGCTGTAATCTCCTCGCATATCGAGGAAACGGTAAAAGAGCTGACCCAGTCCGAAGGAGTCGAGGCTTCAGTTGCCGAGATAATTCCAGAGAGGGCAACTACTGAAATTGGGGAGCCTTCGATTTTGCCGGAAGAGGAGGCAACCCCTAAGGCTGGGGAAGGACCCACTCTGCAGGGTGAAGAGGTTACTATTGAAGCCAGGGAGACTTCCACTCCGCAGGATTCGCCCAAGGATTCGACATCTCTGGACCTCCCAGATGGTAAGGAAGTTCTGATATTTTAAATGTTTCGCTTTTCTCCTTTGTGGCTAATGTCGTAATAACTTGCAGAGGGAACTGAGGGGGCTCAGGTGGAGAGTCCGACGGTCGGTACCCTTCCAAAAGGCCACACAGCTCAGGTCTCGGTTGAAGCTTCTGAGGAGGTTGCGCTTACTACTCCATCATTAGCTGTGGAGGTTCCTGCAGAGATAACACCTCCGGAAGCGCCAGTGGCCAGTCTCGCTCTTGCCGTATCGCCGGTCAGCACGACTCTCGCGCAAAAAGAGCCGGCTTGCACCCCTTTCCTCATGATAGAAAGGGGGTCGGGGAGTACCTTGGGTGATGACACCATGGATTTCCTGACACGCAAAACGGTGCAGCAGTTCCTTGACGCGATGCGATCGTGCATTGATTTTATCCTGTCTGGGCGTAGCTCTTTTGACTTTGCTCGGACGTTTCTTGGAAACATGGCCGGTAACATCGAATTAACCGGAGGCTCCTCGCTTGCCAAGTCGTGTATGCTGTTGGTGGAACGATTGGGAAGTGACCTGAAAGAGCTGAAGTCTTTGGACAATGCTAGTTCTTCTCAAGAAGCCCAGGTCATCTTGACTAGGCTCCTAGCCACCCAGGAATAAGAGCGACAAGAGGTGAAAGCACAAGTTGCTGAAGAGGTCCGCAATCTCGAGCGTTCCCAAGCTGAATGTCAGAAACTGGCTGACGATTCAATGGAATCTGAGTTCATCCGGCAAAACGCAGAGCTCGCCATTACCAATGCTCGGTTTGCCATCGCTAAGGCGGAAGCCATGATCGCGGATAATGAGAGGACGCTTGCCACCGTCCGGAAGAGGCTGGAGGAGCAACAAGCTGCGAAGGCACGAGCTGAAGAAAGCCAGACCATTCATTCCTCCAGGTTGGAATCTCTGCGAGCACAGCTGGCTGCAAAACTCTTTTTATCTGAAGAGGAGCTGCGGGTCCAAGCCATGATGGAGGCTGAGAAGGCACGTCAGCACGAGATGCATCGTCTCAGGGAGCGTATCCGTTCTTTGCCGGATCAAGACTTTTAGCCTTTTCCCCTTCTTCCCTTTTTTTTTTAAAGAAGAGGACACTCTACTAGAGTGTTTGTATCCACTTTTACTATTTTCGATATAATAAAAGTTTTTGAAGTTTTTGTTCCATCTTCTTTGTTTAGCTGTGGATGAATTCAACTCCCTGATCACTGGCTGTGAATACTGAACTTAGGTAAGACTAAGTTCTTTCAATGAGACGCGGCGTCGACTCTAAGTCTTCTTGATGAGACGCGGCATTGATCCATAGAGTGAGACGCGGTCATCCGTCCATAGGAGCTTAGATAGAACTAAGTCCTTTTGATGGGACGCGGCGTCAATCACAGGGTGAGACGCGGTCATCATTCCATAGGAACTTAGACTTCACTAAGTCCTTTTGATGAGACGCAGCGTCAATCCATAGGGAGACGCGGTCATCAGTTCATAAGAACTCAGATAGAACTGAGTCCTTTTTAATGAGACGCAGCATCAATCACAGGGTGAGACGCGGTCATCGGTTCATAAGAACTCAGATAGAACTAAGTCCTTTTTGATGAGACGCAGCGTCAATCCGTGGGGACAAACGCGGCTTTGAGTAACGCGAATTTGTCCTGTCAATGAAGACGCGACTTGAGCGGATGCGAGGGACGCAGCCTTGTGTATTTTCCACTAATCTCAGAATAGACTAAGTGCTTTCCCTTAGAAAGGGCCCCGTTTGCTGAAGGGACGCGACTTTGAGTCACGTGGACGCTCCTTTAAAACGCAGGTGAACGCCTTCCAATTTAAGAAAGGTGACGCAGATTCTTGGACGCGGCTTTCCCATCTGCGTTCAATGCAGCCGGACGCGGCATTCCTATCTGCGTTTAATGCAGCCTGACTTAAAGATTTTCAGAGATCTTTGACCGTCAAATCTTCGCTGACGATTGGGAAACCGGGTCATCCGTTGTTTCCCGAAGCAGTTGTCCACGCGTCGGTTTTCCATTGGGCTTGAGCGTTAATGCCCTTTAATGCAAAAACCGGCGCTGACGGTTTGAGATCAGCGCCTGCGATGCTTCCCGAAGCGACGTTCCACGCGTCAGCCTCCCATTGGGTTTTGACGGTCGTGCGGTCATTAAGGCCGGCGGTTTTAATTAATGAACCATTAATGACCGTTATCAGGAGTTGCCTGCCTATAAATAGGACTCACCCCCTTTCTTTAACAGCGGCTGCTTAGACCGTGCTCTGTTTGAGAACGAGTACTCTGAGGGACTCTGCCTTCTCCCTTCAAGGACCCTATCAGGGGTTTGCCTCCATGGATGAAGGTGCCTCTGTGGATGAAGATGACCCAGAGCTTTCATGCTTCTGTTTGGTCTCTTCAACGGATTACCACTGTCAAATGATTTCAATGGCAGGAAGCGTCTCTTTGAGCACTTTTTACGTCCGCGTCTCGACGCAGATAGTTCAACTCTTAACAGAGGCTTCTGCGGGTATGCCATGCTCACTTACCATGACATTTTAGATCCAACCAAGTTTGAATTTCAGTATACCCCTTAAAGAGATATCATCTGGACCTTCTTGTGAAGTCGTGGTTGGTGCATTCCTTGTGGAATTTGCGCCGCCGACTTAAACTTCCTTGGACGCGAGTACAGAAGTCTTTGGTACTTGGCCGCGGCTTTACTCATGAAGCTCGCGTTTTAAGGTCACTGACTTAGATGAATTCCAACTCGGGTTGAAGGCTTCAGACCCGAATCTTGCAACTCCTATTCCTCCAACAGAGAGATGGCAGTTTTTGGCGTCTGATTTTCTGCGCACCTTGTATCTTAGACGCGGATGTGGATTTAAGTCGCGTTGGCATTCTGTGTGTATCACAGTCTCGCTCGCGTCTGTTTTTATTACAGTCTCGCTCGCGTCTGTTTTTATTATCGCAGGACTGTGGCTTGCTGCGCGGATCATTCCCGCGTCTGCGGCCTTTGAAAATAGTCACGTCTGTGACTTAGTTTTCTTCTGTTGAAGTGTACTAAGCTCTGAATTGTCTGATTCCCTGTTTGCTTTTTTGCAGGTAGGCTTGGTCATCCTTCTTCATGTTCGCTAAGTCCGTGGGAGAATATATCGGACGGTGAACTTGTTCGATGTTCGTCCACAAGGGAATATATTATGGTCCTCGTCGTCCACAAGGGAATATATTATGTCCCTGACGAGGAATCGACTCTTGCCAAGGTCTCTTCGGATCCACTGCACCAATCATGCCTGCTGGCAAGAGATGGTCAGGGTAAGTATGGCGGCGAGGAGGTTACGGTGGACACGGCGGCAGGTAGGATCCTCTTCCTCTCCCACCCCAGAAGTAACATCAAGGACTCCTCATGTCTGCTGGATGGTCTGCTGGGGAAAGAGATGTTCATGAACGAAGGGTTGCCGGACTTTCTGCTTCCACCGGACCTCAAGAACACCGTTGCTCTTAGCTTAGTCAGCTAGGGCTCTTTCGATGTTTACATCATGCATCGTGGTGTAACCAGCTTCTATTGTAGCCACAAAACATCGCGCACTTGGAATCAGACGCGGCTTTAAGGAGTGAGTGCAACCTCTAAGAGGGAGAGGGACTTCTTTGTACTCCTTAATTGTAACACTCCATCTTATTGTAAGAGAGCGTTTTGACTGTAACACTCAATCTTATTGTATAAGAGAGCGTTTTTGTATCACTTTCATGTACCTGGAAATAAATAAAAGTGACACTTCTCTTTTTGCCTCTTTCATTGTTTTGAACTTTGTCTTCAGTTAGACGCATAGAAGCAAAGAGTCTTTGACTTTGTCAAAATTATGATGGAAATTTTAATAAGTCAAACTTTGTGGAGAAAGATCCTATTTCAGGAACTCTCACGATACTGTCAGAGGTGTAATATTAACTTGACAGAGGTGAAATTTTTGATGGACCTGCCACTTTATAAGAGAAAGTGACAAGTAGAATTGGTACCCCCAGGGAGGGTGAACTTTTATCAAGTGTTTGGGATTAACTTGATTGAGCTCAACTGGGGATTTGATGGAAACACTGTTGATAGTGTAGTATTAACCTAACAATGTTTTTAGGTAGACTTGTTATTCTGTTGAAGAGAATAACAAGTGGGGCTAGACTCGTGGGGAATCTAGAAAAGTTTGTTACCGTCAGAGGTGTGATATTAACTTAACGGGTTGGAAGTGGTCTTGTCAGAAGTGTAATGTTAACTTGACAAGGATGTGAGTCAGAGGTGTGATATTAACTTAACTCAGAAGTGTCACTGTCATAGGTGTAATGTTTAACTTGACAGTGAGGGTAATGCTAGAGGTGTAATGTTGAACTTAGCATTGGTCATCTCAGCTTGCATAAGGAAGTCCGAGGGAAAGTCATGGCCATAGGTGTATTGTTGAACTTAGCAATGACTTGGATGCTAGAGGTGTGGTGTTAACTTAGCATCATCTATTTCAGCTTCGGTGTGGAAGTCTGAAGAAAAGTGACTGTCAGAGGTGTAATATTAAACCTGACAGAAACTTGATTACTGTTTAGAGGTGTGGTGTTAAACTTTAACAGTAATTTGTCAGAGGTGTGATATTAACTTGACAAAGATTGACTCATGATAAGAGCAATTTGAGGACCTGTCATTCTATTGGTGAGAATTGACAAGTGAAAATTTTGAAGTGCCAGAGGTGTAGTGTTAACTTGGCAAATTTGAAAGTTTGGTACTCCGTGTAGAGTTGACAAGCAAAATTTGTACTCGACAAGGAATATTGAAAAGTTTCCATTACCAGAGGTATAGTGTTAACTTAGTAATGGTTGTATTTTGTAGACCTACCATTCTGTGGATGAGAATTGGTAGGGGATTTTGGAGGAAAGAGTGGAGCCAAGTCCACTTAGGATTTTTAGCAAACCCTCAGCTATTAACGGATTTGAGGTGCCTTTACCAACTACCGTTTGAGTTGGGCTAGCCATGCTATTCCCCTCAGCATGATGAGTCGTCGAAGACTTATGTTGGACTTAAAAGCCAACATTTTCCTCTATCCTTAGCCGTCGGGGGCGTCGGATCAAATGGGAACGTGTCCCTTAGGATTTTTAGCAAATCCTCAGCTGTCAACGGGTTTGAGGTGCCTTTACCAACTACCGTTTGAGTTGGCCTAGCCATGCTATTCCCCTCAGCATGATGAGTTGTCGAAGACTTATGTTGGACTTAAAAGCCAACATTTTCTTCTATCCTTAGCCGTCGGGGGCGTCGGATATTAATGAAGAAGCTCTTCTTGTTTTGATCAGAGGTGTATTTTTAACTTGATCAGCGGGAGAATACCATTTAAGGATAGTATTTCTTCAGGAACCTGCCATTGATCGGCATCATGAGTGTATCGCCATTCGGGTTATGAGGCGATATGACCCATTTGAGTAGACTGACTCTACTACAAATGGTCCTTCCCATTTGGGTTGGAATTTTTCTTTTGTCTTGTGCGTCATTACCATGGGTCTCCTGACGGCTAAGACAAGATCGCCTTTCTTGAAAGTTCGCACTTTAACTTTCTTGTTGAAGGCTCTGGTAATTCGAGCTTGGTAGAGCTCGATTTGCTGTTGGGCCTGCAGACGTTTATCATCTAAGGCCTCCAGTTCCTGGAGTCGCTGTCGATGCTTCTCCTCTGTTGTCATCTCCGCTGTCAAGGCGACGCGTAGAGATGGAATTTGGATCTCTAGTGGGAGCACGGCTTCACACCCATAGACCAGAGAAAATGGCGTAGCTTTAGTTGGGGTTCGCACAGTTGTGCGGTAAGCCCATAAGCATTCACCCAACTTGTCGTCCCAGTCTCGTTGATTTTTCGAGACAAACTTTTTGAGAAGCTTGCCAATAGTCTTGTTGAAAGCTTCCGCGAGGCCATTAGCGGCAGGATAGTATGCCGTTGAGGACACACTCTGGATTCTGAACTTAGCGCAAAATCTCTAGAAAGCCTGGCTGATGAACTAAGGCCCATTGTCATAGACAATTCGTCGAGGTACACCGAAACGGTAAATAACGTGGTGTTTCACGAACTTGATCACGTTCGACGACTTGACTTCCTTTAAGGGAATGGCCTCAGCCCACTTAGAGAAGTAATCGATTATTGCCAAAATAAACCGATGTCCTTTTGATGATGGTGGGCTGATAGGACCAACCACGTCCATGCCCCACATTTCAAATGGCCAGGTAGAGGCCGTAGAGTGGAGGTACCCTGGTGCTTGATGGATGAAATCGCCGTGCACTTGGCAGGCGTGACATCTCTTGGCATAAGTGACGGCATCGGCAATCATCTTGGGCCAGTAGTAACCCAATCTTTGGAGTCGATGTGCCAGTTTTGGGCCAGGTTGATGGGCTCCACACATGCCGTCGTGGGCTTCTTTCAATACCTCTTGAGCCTCCTTTGGTGAGAGGCACCGGAGCAAGATCCCGTCATGCGATCGACGATACAATGTTCGCGTAATCGCATTATAATAGAATTTGGGGGCTTTCCTTCGAATGGCAACCGCCTCTTTGGTGTCTTCAGGCAGGATGTCGTATAAGACGTAGTCGATATAGGGGAATCGCCAGTCTTTAAGCTCTGGACCGGTTGATGCTTCAAGTGCTTCTTCGCGGTGACGACCTCCCGTTGACTCCTGATAATCCTCGAGAGCATTTCTCGGGCAATACAGGTCGTGGCTGTAGACGAATATCTTCTCCATTACTCCAGCTGGAAGAGCTAAGGAGGCAGCCAGGGATGCGAGTGCATCTGCGTGCGCATTTTGCCTGCGCGGTACATGGTCGATGTAGAAGCTTGTAAACCCCTCGGCCATGCGGATAGTCGCGTTGTAATAGGGTACTAAGTCTTCATGTCTGACTTCGTACTCCCCGCGAACTTGGCTGACGATGAGCTTGGAGTCGCCGTATGCCTCGAGATTTTTAACGCCAATCTCGTCGGCGAATTGCATCCCAATCAAAAGAGCGTTATACTCCGTCACATTGTTGGAACAAGGCTCAGTTAATGAGACAGCTCGGGGAATCACATAATTTTGTGGGGATACGAGTACTACTCCTACCCCTGCTACTAAGTGTCCCTTCGGGCTTGTTCTTGATGCACCGTCAAAGAAAAGTTGCCAGACTTGACTTTCGAACGATGTCTGAGTCAGGCAGACTTCAGCAACTTCATCTGGGAGATCCTCGTAGACTTTGGCTGCCCTCGGATATGGGTGCTCAGCTAGGAAATCCACGACTGCTTGTCCCTTAATGGCCTTTTGTGGTAAAAAGCGCATCTCATATTGGGAGAGCAATATGGCCCATTTTGCCAGTCGGCCATTTAGCGATGAAGGTTTAGTCATAAGTAACCTCAGGGGATTGACTTTTGATATGACGTTTATAGTTTGGCCTACCAAATAGTGTCGCATTTTCTGGATAGCGAACACCAGTGCCAAACATTCCTTCTCAATCGGGTTATACCGATGTTCGGCTCCGATCATTGTTCTACTTAGATAGTAGATTGCTTGCTCACGTCCCTGATCGTCATTCTGAGCTAGTAGAGCTCCCAAAGAGTGATCCATTGCTCGGACGTACACCAGAAACGGCTTTCCGGCTACTGGAGCTGCAAGGACTGGTGGTTGGGTGAGGTATTGCTTGATTTCCTTGAACGCTTGTTGGCAAGCGTCATCCCAAATGAACGAGACACCCTTCTTCATCAGCTTAGCGAAGGGTTGGCATCTTCCGGAAAGGTTTGAGATGAACCTGCGGATGTACGCCAATCGTCCTTGCAATCCTCTGAGTTCTTTGAGATTTCTCGGAGGTTGCATCTCCTGGATAGAGCGAACCTTTTCTGGGTCCAAGTGAATTTCGGTGGATGTTACAACAAATCCTAAGAATTTGCCACTGGCCACCCCCAGGAAGGACTTTGTGGGATTCATCTTCAATTGATGAGCCTGCATGATGTCGAAGACCACCTTCAAGTCCGCTATGTGATCACCTTTAGTGCGGCTTTTTACCGCGATGTCATTAACATAACATTCCACCGTTTTGCGTATTTGCTGATGGAAAATGGCGTTCATGGCCCTTTGGTATGTTGCCCCTGCATTTTTCAGTCCGAAGGGCATGACGGTATAGCAATAAAACCCCAATGGTATCCTGAAGGAGGTGTGCTTTTCATCGTCAGGATACATTTTGATTTGATTGTATCCTGAGAATCCATCCATGAAGGACATTCGTTCGAATCCACAAGTATTGTCAATCATGACATCTGTGATTGGCAATGGGAATTCGTCTTTGGGACAAGCCTCGTTTAGATCACGGAAGTCGATGCAGATCCGGATCTTCCCGTTCTTCTTGGCAACTGGGACAATGTTGGCTACCCAGTCGGGATGTTGTTCTTCCCTGATGAAGCCAGAATCAATAAGTTTTCTGACTTCTGATTGAATTGCCTCCATTATCTTTGGACGGAACCGTCGCTGCTGTTGTTTGACAGGTTTTGCGTCCGGATTGATGTTGAGGCGGTGCATAGCCACTTGAGGATCAAGTCCAGGCATGTCCTCGTAATTCCAGGCGAAGACGTCTATATACTCTTGTACAAGAGATATTAGATCTTTCTTCTCTGAAGGTGACAGGCCGTCACTTATGAAGATGGGCTTAGGGTTAGCCTCATCTCCTAGGTTGATCTGAACAACCTTGTCTTCTATGGGTGGCTCGCGCTGTTCAAAGCGGGTATCCCAAAGAGCATTTAAATGTTTGATCTAAGGATCTGTATCGGATTGGATCATTTCTTCATTTCCATCTTCCAGGTAGCTTGTCGAAACCATGTTCACTGAAAGTTCCTTGAAGATGTTGCCGACACTGACATCTGACTCCCAAGATGATGTGTCTGAAGAGTAATCGTTGCTCGACGATTCTTGAGAATCGGAGGCTGATGGGACCGGAGTTGATACATAGCCCAACCCCCGGCGTGTCCGATGATAATAATCGGGGGCTTTCCATTTCGGCACAAAGGATTGAAGCAACGTCCTCCTTCCTTTGCCGAAGTTCAACCCGGGTTTGTTGGTCAGGTCGTACCCCATGGATCTCATTATTTTGAGCGCTTTTGGTTCGTAATGATCGAACTGAGGGGATTCTTCCTCGCCTTCCGATTCTTCGCGGGGCGTTGGTTCAGACGAGATTCGCCCAAAAAGAATTGGTTTTTGGCCTTTCCGTCTTGCTGGAACCATAAATATAGATTCTTGCGCATTACCATTGTCTTGGTATGTCTCGAAGGATGATTTCACTGGTATATGCAATGATGTTAAGGCACCCATTGCCGATCAGAGATCGTCATCTATATCAGTGCTAGTATCCGACGGTATTGAATCAGAAGCACACGCAGAAAAATACGCAAGATCTAAATCTTCATTAATATACCAACCGCCTACATCATCGGTGGTATTATCGACATCGAGCTTATTAGTGCCCGTTACAAGTGGTTCTAACTCCACAGGCACTCTTCTTTCTCAGGCTCAGTGTCAGCCTCATTACCAAGTCTGGCTCCTCTGGTTGTGGGGCTTCATCCGTCTCCACCGGATCTTGGTACAGCAAAGAGTCGGTGAAATAATTCTCGACCCCTTTGAACGGATGCCTTTCGGCGATCAACGTCTGCACATTTCCACTCCCGTCAATGTACTTCATGACTTGGTGGAGAGTGGAGGGAACGATAGAGTTGCGGTGGATCCACGGTCGTCCCAGCAATAGATTGTAGGAAGTGTCGGCGTCGATGATGTAGCATGTCACTTCCGACTTGAGACTTCCAATCTGACACCTGAGCTTGATCTTCCCCATCGGACGGGTCTGGTTGGCATTGAACCCATAGATAGTTGTCTGGGTGGGGCTCAAACGATGGGTAGGAATGCCGAGATGTTGCATGACCCGGCGGGGCATGATGCTCAACGCGGACCCTGGGTCTACCTGGATGCGGTTCACCTCGAACGATCCAATATACCCTGTGAAGTACAGGGGTCGATCATGCTTCCCTTTCACCTGCATATCATCTGCCGTGAAGGTGATGCAGGGGGCATTCTGGGAGGTGTGGAGGCAATCCTCTACATCTTCCTCCTTCGGCACCTGGGTCATAAAGATCTCAGCATTTGCCAGAGCTTCTTGCAGAGCTTCCCTGGTCGACTTTTGTAACGCCCCGATTCCACGGATACGGGGACGTCACTGCAACGTATATACGTAGGTCAGAACTACCCTCCCGTATATACGCTAAGCATCAGTACAAACAAGAATCAGAGTACGGAAGCAAATGGTGCATTATACATTCCAACACATATATACATTTTCAGAGTTATCACCAGAGGTGATGAATATTACAATAATTATAACATCACAGATATGCGCAAATGCGAGAATACGAGGAATATACATAAAGAACAGTATAAAAAGGGGCTCGCTTACAAGTATGCAAGGAACTGTACAAGTGAAAAGTGTAAAAGAGCACTCACGAGTTTGCTAAGGGAAAACTCGAGAGGCACAAAGGGGGTCTGGAAGGATGGAGCTCCGAAAGGTCGGCTGAAGATCCACGCTACTGCTGCGTTACTCTGAACACCCGCTCCTAGCTCCAAGACCTGGACGTGAGAATCCAGGGGAGTCAAATGATACTCCCCAGGCGAGTGGTGAAGCAAAAACAAGTGGTGAAGCAGGGTGAGCACAATAATGCATATATCAAGTGGGAATACTCAGTAGGCAGATAGGATAGAGCAGGTAAGAATAGATATGGCATGATAATCATAAAACAGGGAATCCGAATAAAACCAATCCAAACTACCATAATACTCATAAAACACGAAATCCGATATAAAGTCCGGGAAAAGCAAATACGGTAAGGCACAGCACAGATTCATAGCCGTTTAAGTTGCAGGCTTTGGTATGCGTCCCATTCCACATACCTCTACTTACAACTTAAAGAGCCGATTATTATGACACTTTATTATTACTCGTCTTACCCATATATCTAGGTATGTGTCTCGGTGTACGGCCAACTCACATACATCCATATATAAGCAAGTCGAGGTTGTTATTGGAAATCAGCGGTTGTATCGACGAACTATGTTTACAGTGGGTCCCGTACATACCCGGGACCACGGCCACAGGATTGTTCCGTTGCATGGAAACGGAAGCCAGCCGCAAGGCTCAACAGGAGGGACTTATGTATGCCCTATAGATCAGGAATAAGGGAGCCAGCTCTCCCCTCGGTCCCCTGGAGTACCACAGGTCAGACCGGATATAGTGCACAATACCTAATGCCACTGTAAACACGAACACATATCGATATCCGCATGTTTCCCCCGACCCAATACAAGTTGGTCCTTTTTAAGATTCAATATTTTAATTATCACTTTACGGGAAAAACAGGAAATAGACATGATCAGGAATAAGGAGTACATATGTACTATATAGTCAGGTCACTGCATGTAAAGCAGGAAACAGGTCACTGATCATGATACAAGATAATAAGGTCAAGTTCCCGTAAAGGTAATAATCACAAGTCAAGTTATCATGCTGGGTGTAAGGTGATAGCATGATAGGATGGTGATAATGAATAAGCAACCAAACATATATAAGATTGATAATAATCAGGTGGTAAGTTATGTCAAGAGATTGATAATAGTCTGGGTAAGTCAGGTCATAACCAGAGGTCTTACCAAATAGTAGCAAGTCAGGTGGTCAGGTGGTATACACTAGATGTCAGGTGATATACATGTGTTAAAAGGTAGCATGTAACTGACAGGTCTAAAATAATGGTATGGCCTGGTAACATAAAAGCAATGACCCAAAGTCCAACAAGTCCAACGACCACGAAGGGTCGGCCACGCATAGCATGAAGCAATAAATGATATAAAGCATGAAATACAATACATGAAGACTAGAGAAATCAATGAAATAGAAAACAAGAGGGTAGCGAGTGAGAACACTCGCCTGAGTCACCAATATACCGAAATATCCGAAATCCACTGAAGCTCGGGATGCGCCATAACCTGTGATATAAATATGTAGAGTGAAGAGGAGAGAGAAGGAGAGAAGGTAAGATGATGTTTGTCAAGTGACAAGTCAAGTAATACTAAGATATGATATGAGTCTAGAGGGAAGGTTCATATTCAAGAAGGAATCAATTAAGACAGATATCCAAAGTTAGTCGACTAGGGTGGAATAGTAGTCGACTAATAGTGGAGTTAGTCGACTAGGAAAATGGGGTAGTCGACTAATACTGTGTAACAGAGAGTTGGGTTTGGTTTCAGGGAATAGTTAGTCGACTGGAGTAAAATAGGTAGTCGACTAACAGATACTCTAAGTCGACTAATTGTATGGTCAAGTCGACTAGAACTGAGATACAGAAAGTTGGGTTTGATTCAGGAGTCGACTAGGGAGAAGGGTTAGTCGACTAGGGGGTTCTAGTCGACTAGGGTTTGTGATAAGTCGACTGGAGCCGAGAGTTGGGGTTTTCTGATTCAGGAAAGGTTAGTCGACTAGGGAAGAATGGGTAGTCGACTAATAAGCTATAGTCGACTAATAATATAGTCAAGTCGACTAGAGCCGAGAGTTGAGTTCTGGTTCAGGACAAGGTTAGTCGACTAGGGTCAAGAGTGTAGTCGACTAAGGGTCTCTAGTCGACTAAGAACTAAGGTCAAGTCGACTAATCGTGGGAAAACAGCAAACAGAATAGATTTCTAGGGTTTTGGTTTGATGACTAAATAATCATGAATTGAAGACATAATTGCACATGATATGGAAACATGAATATACAAAGAATTAGACAAGTCTTGCTGAGTAGGAATACTCACATAGATCGGTGATTGGAAGCTCTACGTGTTCGGAAGGATCGAGGTTGACAATATCGCCAAATGGATCCACGGCGACACGATCGACGAAGGAAGCTACGGTCCAAATCCAAAGGAGGGTTGTTGTGGTGGTTGTGGTGAAGAGAGGGAGAGGGAGCAGGAGAGAGAAAGTGAAGAGAGAGAAAGAGAGAGAAATCTAGAGAGAGAAAGGAGATTTCTAGAGAGAGAAAGAGATGATGAGAGAGAGAGAGAATCAGGAGAGAGAGAGGGTGCGGTTGAGAGAGAGAGAGAGAGAGCTAGAGTGAGAAGGAGAGGAGAGAGAAAGAGAGAGGAGAGAGAAACAGGAGAGAGAGAGAGAGAACAGAGAAGGGGGGTTTTGCCCCCCTTGCTCCCGCACACAGCGCCCCCCCCACTGGGGCGCTCAGCCGGTCGCCGGCCAGGGCGGCGCCGGGCGGCGCCGGCCGCCGGCAGAAAAGAAGAGGGGGCAGCGCCCCCTCAACAGAGAGAAGGAGGGGGCTGCGCCCCCTCCAGCAGAGAAAGAGGGGGCTTTGCCCCCCTCCAGCACTGGCGCAGGGGCCCAGGCGGGCCCCTGGCCGCCCACGGCCGCCGGCAGAGCGCCGGCGGCGCCAGAACCCGGGGTGGCGCCGGCCACCCCGAGGAGGAGAAGGAGGGGGCTGCTGCCCCCTCCACAGCGGCGCACAGGGGGCCCGAGGCCCCCTGGCCGCGCCCAGGCCGCCGGCCGCGCGCCGGCGGCGGTCTGCCCTCGCCGGGGCAGCGCCGGAGGAGAGGGAGCCGGCGATGGAGGTGGACGTGGCCGGATCCAAGAGGAGGAAAGAAAAGAAAAAAAGAAAAGAAAAGAAAAGAAAAGAAGAAGAGAGAGAAGATGGGGGGTGATCCCACGCCGGCGTTGACCGCCGGAGGTGGCCGTGGTGGCCGGAGGTGGTTCGGTGGAGTGGGCGTCGCTCAGATGGAGGAGGAAGAGAAGTGGAGGGAAAAAGGAAGAAGGAAGAAAGAAAAAGAAAAAGAAAAGAAAAGAAAAAGAAAGAGAGAGAGGGTGATGGGAGAGGGATTTAATGAGGGAGAGGGGAGGTGTCTCCCCACGTGGAGGGGAGTGGGTGAAGTCGGTGGGAAAAGAAGAAAAAGAAAGGAAAAGAAAGAAAGAAAGATTTAGAAAAAAAATAATAATATAATAATAAGGTTGAAAAATCGACTGTCTCCGAAAAATCCCCAAAAATACCCGGAGGTAGAAAACGTCATCCTGAGGAATAATATGAAATCGGTTTTCAGAAATAAAATCCCGTTTTCAAATTAAAAATCCGGAAGCCAACCGCCGATACCGGTCTACACCGGGTCGGCCGGATTTTGATAAATTCCGAAAAATCCCAGAAAATGCATTAAAGAATAAAATATGGTTTTAAGAAGTAAAGTGAAAGCGGAATTCCGAAATTCAATTCCAATCGTCCCGGAATCAACCAGCGATACTGGCCGATACCGACTCCGGTGGAATTTTCATAAAATCATAAAATCCTCAGAAAAAGAATTTAAGTAGGAAATGTAATTCTAAAAGATAAAGTCTAAAGGACCATCATGAAATTCCAAACAGTTTGAGAATTAAAAATCCAGGAATCGGTCAGCGGCACTGGCCGACACCGGTTTTGAAGAAATTCATTTTAATTCCAGAAAAATCTAGAAAATCATAGAAAATATATAATAATGGAAAATGATATTTAAAACTAAAATCGGTTAAATCGGAATAGTAAAAAGACCAAATCGAGTAATATTCTAGGATCGGCCTTCGGTTCAGACTAGGGCTGACTCCGAATCCACGAATCCAAATCCAAGACAAAACAGTCATAAAAGGAATTCATAATACAGAATAAATACAGGAAACAAATCGAAAAAATACGATCGGAAAATCTGAATACGCAACTAAGTACGTATTCCGGGAACAGGGTATTACAACTTTGATAGTCTAAGAAGTTCATACAAGGTAATGCGTACCGGAATGTTGACCAACTGAGCCAAGACATCAAAGCGGTAAGGTGCCGTAGATCCTTCCGCGATGCCCTTTTGAAGGGCTCGAGAAAATCGAGTCCCCTTCTGCTTCTCCACAGGTGGCTTTGCGGAGGGCCTGACTGGCTCCGCAGTTGGTTGTGGAGGGGCTACCGCCGTCTCGTCGTACTGTTTCAAGTACGCCTGTCCTGAACGGGTTCCCGTCATCGGTTGGTTGGGCACTGCGGCCAAGACTATCGTTTCCTCCTCTGAGTCGGTCAGTGAAGGGATATCAGTCTCCGCTTCTCGGGAGGAGGCACCCACTACATTGCAGGATGAGGCTTTTGCCTTGCCTTTGGATTTCCTGTTGGTCACAGTAGTCCATTGTTGCTCATTGACAAGGTCAGGGTGGACCCACATAATTTCCCCTTGAGGTGTAGGGACGGGTACCAAGCCTTTCTCATGCTGCTGGTGAGGGTCTGTTTTGACCACTCTCAGCTCTCCTCTTGGAATAGGAGTTACCCCCGCAGGCGTTGGAGGTTGTCTCCCGAACTGGAGAACCAACGTCACATTAGCCGTCACCTTCTTCTGCTCTGGTCGGAGCTTTAACACCTCCGCGTCAATCAGAGCCTGAAGGATGTCCTTGAAGACGTAGCAGCTTTTGGTGGGGTGTCCCAACATCCTGTGATACATGCAGTAGTTGGGATTGTCGGTCTTGCCGACCTCCTCTGGGCGTCGAGCTTCAGGGAGCTTCAGTCGGTTGCTCTTGTTGAGTAGTTTAAAGAGCGAATCGACATGTTCCTCCTTGAAGGAATATTGCTTGTTGGCGCGTGGCTGGCTTGAAGAGCCACTCGCCATGCCTGATTGAGGTTTGGCGGGAGATTTGATCTCCGTTACCAAATTATCCTTCCGCTTTGTTTGGAGGGATGTATTTGGCGCACGCCTTGTCGACCTTTCCGGCCTAGGCTTACCTTCCTCCGCTCTAACGCGGGCGACAATCTCCTCAGCCTGTTCACCTTGTTGGACTAATTGCTTCCAGGTGCGGCTTTCAGCAACTCCTATTTGAGCAAGGAGCGAGGTTTGGAGATTGTGGCGACATGTTTCCACCAGGGTGGCCTGGGTCATACCGCTTGGACACCGGAGTGCCATGTTCCGAAATCTTTCCACGAAAGATTTGACGGACTCCCCTTTTCGCTATTTGGTAGCCAAAAGGGTTGGCATTGTGACTTCGGAGTCATCCTCGAAGAAGCGTGTTAAAAAGAGCTTCTCCAAATCGCCCCAGTTCTTGATAGAACCTTCTGGGAGCTTCATAAACCATTCAAAGGCCAACCCTTTCAGGGTACCGATGAACAGGCGTGCCAGGATGGCGTCATTATCTACTACATTCCCGGTTTGGATTTGAAGTAGTAGATGTGCTGGTTGGGTGACCCCTTCCCATCAAAGGCTTGAAGAGTTGGAGCTTTGAACTTGGGCGGGTACGGAACCAAGTCCCATTCAGTCGGGTAGGGCCGGACCACTCCTACTTCTTGGAGGTCTTTGCGATTGGCAAGGGCCTCGAGGCGTCGCTCCAGTTGACTCATTCTTTTAACATGAGCCTTTCCTTGGTCTTGGTCGCCTTTTACTTGCGACGAGGACTTGGACGAGCCGGAAGTAGATCGCCGCCTCTCCTCAGAAGGTTCGGAAGATGAGCTTTCTCCCTTCTTCCCTTTGCCCTTTGACTTTTTAGGAGGGGATCTCCTCCTGTCTTCGAGCAGCTGTGCAATCGCCTGCTTGAGGGAGTTGATAGATTCCTGCTGAGCAAGAATCATATCCATTTCTGCCTTCTGGATCTGCTCCAAACGTTTAGTCGTCTCCTCAGGAGTGCCTGTTATGTAGACGGAGGTCTCCTTCTCGACGGAAGAGTTTGAAGCCCTTGATTCCGCTACGGCGGAGTGAGAATCATTAATGCCATGGGCTAAGGCATTATAGTCAATTGGGGGAATGGCCCCCGTCCGGGTGCGAGTGTGTCGATACACTCCTTCCGGTTCAGAGTCAGACTCGGAGTCGTCTGAGCTGACTGCAAGTTGTTTTCCCTTACTCCTACTTGTCATATTCGCAGTGAGCTCCGGGTACTCAACGTCAGAGAAGGTTCTCCTTCTGTGGGAGCGTCTTCTTTTAGCTGACGGAGGAATCAGGGTCAGCTGTCTGACTAAAGACTGCTGGTGTACGCCTGATCCGCAACGGCACTCAGTGAGCATATGGATGAGCCGTTGGCAGCAACACGACGAAGTGGCCTGATTGGCACTTCTTTTCCTCGTCAGATAATCTCTCAAATCCATGGGAGGGGGATTGAAAAGATCAGCCTCGCAACGTCGAAGACGGGAGGCATCCATGTGCTGCACAGCCTGGACGCAGGCTTCAGGGACGCGGTTCTCGCGACGCGGCTGTGTAATGCGCGTCTGGCATCTCTACTGAGATGAAACGCGAGTCTCGCGTTGCTGCCTGGTGCGTCTGGGCAGAGACACTTGAGAGAGGATGGGCTGCTGGGCCCCACGCCTATGGGCTCGTGCCTCTTGCGCTTGACGAGGCGCAGAGGTCTCACCTTGGCGTTTGATGAGTTGGTCCTCAGAGGACCTAACTGAAGGAATCTCGCGTTTGGGACGCCAAACGCGGACTTCACGTACTGGACGCGGCGCGGGCAAGGCGCGAGATTGTATGTCGCGTCCAGCCTCAGTTGGACAACCAACGGTTCAACTTGCAGCTGACGCGCACGTCTCCTCTGTCGACGCTCAGCGTTTCGATTGCGTCGAGGAGGTGGAGAGAGACCAACGACATCCTGATGCTGGACACCAGGGATTTTGACCACGCGGGTCTCCTGAGAGACGCTGACGTGGGTGTTCTGTGCGACGCGGTTGGTCGCAAAGGCAGATGTGCCTGGGACCACGCGGGCCTTCTGAGAGGCGTTGGCGCAGGTACCTTGCTTGGCACAGTCGGCAGCAGGGGAGCTCGAGAAAGCCACAGATTAGGCCTCGAGGCCATTCCCCGTCGAGACCCGGCGGCAGACGCGGGTCTTTGGACTCTTGGAGCCGGAAGAGAGAAACTCTTCGTACTTCGCCTGGTCGAACTCGACAACGAGCGATTCGACCATCTTCCCCTTATAGTAGACGTCATCTTGCGCCACTATTTGCTCCTCAGTGACAAACGTAGTCCCCAGCGGAGTCGCCATCTCTTGTATGACCCGGGAAAGAGGGAGACAGTGATTGGCCGTAAAAGTTTTCCTTGAATCAAATGAAAAGGATTACAACAAAAACTGTTCCTTCCGGTTACAAGGGAGGGAGAATATTGAATCTTGAATTCCCCCTTTGTTTAAGGCTGGGTTCTTCGTGTGGCGGTGGAGAGTGAATCTTGTTCTCCGTTGACCAGATGACCGTCCTTCAGGGATCTCCTCTTCGGCCGGTAGAAAGAGTGACACAGCTCTGTCTATCAAAACTCTAAAAGAGAAGGTAGGCGAAAGCTAGCTCGTACGCAGCGAACTTGCTGAAGAGTTGATCTGCTTCTTTTCTCTCTGTGTCGCCCTCTGTCTCTCTTCGTCCGATTGATTCTCTCTGATCTCTCCTTCTGATTGCCGATTGCCGATTGCCGATTGCCTCGACCTCATAGTAAACGAGGCTATTTATAGAGGTCCTAGGGGTGAACGTGCCCCCTGAAAACGCTCCACAATGAGGGCCAACTTCCCCGCTACATGGGCGGTAACTAACCCACGTGCCTGCTAAAGACATGCCACGATGGGGGCTGATTTCCCTTACGTGTGGGCAGTGATTGGTCCCTTAACCAAGGCGGTTATAACTGAGACGCGGGTGTCAGGCCAACGCGCCTTGATGCTGAGACGCGGGTGTCGAGCCAATGCGCCTTGATGCTGAGACGCGGGTGTCGAGCCAACGCGCCTTGATGCTGAGACGCGGGTGTCGCGCCAACGCGCTTTGATGCTGAGACGCGGGTGTCGAGCCAACGCGCCTTGATGCTGAGACGCGGGTGATAGTCCCTTGCGTCTAGAGCTGAGACGCGGGTGATAGTCCCTCGCGTCTAGAGCTTGAAACTTTGCTTTTCAATGGCTTGTCCTCCAGTAACTTTTGGACAGCCTACACTCGACGGGGTCGAGTTCTTTCCCATCTGGGGAGAATTGATGAGAACTTGTATTTTTATTTTTATGTTTTTAAATTCTATTTCAGTTTTATGTAGTGGTGATAGTGAGTAGTTATGAAACATCATGTGTGGTAGTGGATAGTTATGAAACCATCATGTGTGGTAGTGGGTAGTTGTAAATCTGCCTATATGTAGGCAATTGTTTCTTATTTGAAAGATAATGAATGTTGAATGCAAAGAATACCTCTCGTCTGCATCTCCTCTCTTCTTTCTCTGTCTTTATCTAATCTATGATGATGAAATGTGAAAAAAAGAAAACACTCTTTTGCCTATTTCTCCTCCCTCTGTCTTCTTCTCTCTTTTGTTTCTTTCCTTTCCTCTTCTCTGTCTTCCTCTCTTCTTCTACTCAAATCAATTCCCACAAGTTTCATCTAATTCCCTCCCTCTTCTTTCTCTTATGCGAGCCAGTCAACCAAGCAGCAGCAGCAACAACAGCAGGAAATCTCAACAGCAACAGCAGCAGCAGCTTGCAAAAGCAGCAGCATAATCCAGCAGCACCAGCAGAGTCCAGCAGTAGTAGCAGCAGAATCCAGCAACAATAACTACAATCCCTCCTCTTTCAACCGCAAGTCCATCAACCACCACTTCACTGCTCCAAACAACGACCTCTCATGTCCGCTGTCTAGTTATTTACATCTTTCTTGGACTCCGAGAACGAGTTATTTGTCAGTGAGTTTATTTCAACGCAATCTAATAATTAGTTAAACTACACATCACTGAATTCATCTCTAAGATATTATCTCTATCTCATGTTGTCCACTATATCTTGAGATGTGTGAATCTGCAACTTGTGAATGCTTAGATCTGATATTGACTTTAGAACTTATCCTGCATAATATAAGTATTGTTGTTAATTTCATTAAGATTAAAAATATGCAACACTACGCTTACAATCTTATTTAAATCCATTTGTAACATTATTAGTTTTTAATTGCTTTGCTGCTGAAGATCTTTTATTTGGTGAAACGTAATGACTTCAAGTCTATAACTGGTTCTCTACATGGCATGCACACATCATTTCACATCAAATAGTTAAAGAGTACTAGCAAGTAATTGACCTAATTATCATCATCATGTGCCTTCAAGATAAACCTAGGATTTAAGCATGCATGAAATTTAATTGGGTACTTTATTGAATACTATAGGTCCATGGTGGTGATATTAGCAAATCATGAAAAAGAGAATTTAGTTTCTCATGGTAGAAGAGAAACAAAGTATGATTTTTGAATAAGAAGGTTGCATGAAATAAAAAAGCTAATAAAGAGCAAAAGCAAGTAAATAATAAAAGAGATATGTAAAGAACAAAAACATCTTGTATTATTCTGTCACCTCGAATTACAATGGGTTTCTTTCTACAAATCTTCTTCAAAGTGAAAAAAAACTTGAAAATACAATGAAAACTCGAAAAGAAAATCGATTTAAAGAAAATCGTAAGTTTAAGCTTCTGATATGCCTCTCCTCTGTTGCTCAGGGGTATTTATAGGGATTCCAGTAGTAAAATCCCAGTAGAATACTGCCCCAAACCTCCACGTACGTGGCCACAGAAATGCGGCGTTTTCGCGGTAAAAAGGGGGAGGCGTGACACTTTTGAAGGGTCAGGGCACGTGTTGTGGCACGTGGCTTCTTTTTGTCCATTCATTTAGGGATCTATTCTTAAAATCCTCATTTGAATTCTGAAATTTAAAATAATCTTGTTTCCTAGATACCTTAGAAAATAAGTAATCTATAAATTCGAATTTTAAACTTGAATCTCTCCTTTATCTTTGACTTTGGGATCAAGCAACTTAATTTAAATTGACTTTCTCTTTTATCTCTGATTTAGGATAGGATAATTTTAGAATTAACTTGGGCTTAATGGGCTTCTGGGCTTCTCTTTAACTTGTGGATTTTTTGGACTCTTTTTTTTCTCTTTTTAATTATCGAGGCTAGAACATTACTAAACAATAAAACGATTAAATAATAGTGCTTTATAAAAGCTAAACATGAAAATGTGACGAAAAATATACACTTTTCATGAACAATCACACCCCACACCTATCTTTTACTTGACTTCGAGTGAAACAAAAAAGAAAAATCTAAACTAATCTAATCTAAACTAACTCTTTCATAGGAATCAGGTTGCACTTAGCACGTGTAACAAGCTGTTAAATCTCTAGGTTACCCCTAGAGGACGAGTGTTGTCTCGTGATGGTTTTCAGTGAATTACACCCACAAAATTTATAAATAAAAAAAATTAAGTGTTAGCGTTGTTGAAAATTTATTTTGAAAGAGAAAAATATTTGAGAGATTTTTTGCGAAAACCAAGTAATATAATAGTCTTAGGATCACTTAATTATTTTTTCTATACTTATTCTCGATGCAAATATTTATTATCAATTTAGGTTAGGATTAAAACTGAATTTCTCACTTAGTCAATTATTTTACCCTAAGTCATATGCGTCTTTGTGACCATGAGTTTTTGACTCAGGATTCTTTAACTTTAACTCTTATGTCTTATATATTAATATATATATAACTCTTTTTTTTAAAGAAGTTCGAAATATTACCGCTTCATTGCCCTTTAAGTACTTCTTTTTTTCTAATATGTATAACTCATCTAATTTTCTTTCGTGTAAGTATTAAGAATTCTTGAGGCCCTCATACCTAGCTAATTGATTATTATATGTGTTAATACATATATTATATTCATATATTTCTTTTTTTTTCAAACTTACCTAATTACCTTTCGCGTAAATACCAAGGCTTCCTAGGCCAAAGCACCTAGCTAATCAATAATTAGATTTGTTTTATTTTTTCTTTCCTTTATATATATATATATATATATATATATATATATATATATATATATATATATATATATTCTAAGGTACAAGAGTCTTTGTTTTGAATCCTAAGTGTGTAAATGTATAAAGTATGCATATTTCATCAAGGTAAAAATCATGACTAAATTATTTTTTTCAATTTTTCCTCCTAAACCTAAAAATCAAACAAATTATTTTATTTTGACTGAGCATTAAGAAATCCTAATTATAAGTTTCCTATTCCTTAAAATTAACTTAATTACTTACAAGAATAAATCAAAATATCAATTTTTTTCAAAAAGTTTTTTTAAAAAAATTGTTTGTAAATCTGCCTATTTAATATGTTAGTAAACTCTTCCCCACACTTATCTCATGCATTGTCCTCAATGTTTGAATGAATGCATATATGCATGAAGAAGAAGAAACGGAAGGCAAAATGTTACCTCAAGGTGGTGGTTCCTTCCCTCGAGCTCGTTTTTCATCATTCCATTGTGTCATTTTTAGTGGTGAAATTGGAAAGGTCAATCTTTTTGTCATTTTATCTCTCATCCGCTCCAATTTGTCTTTTATTTTTCTCAACCTCCTCCTTATCGCCTTCCCATTTTCACTCCTCACAAATTAATCATCGTTACATATCTCAATATGAATGCCAATATGATCGAATTCATCAAGCAATATAGATTCATCCATAAAGGGATCCTCGCAATTTTTAGCACTTATCTTGGCATAAAATTTTTGAAATTCATCCTCAAATTTCGCTTGAAACTCGATTTTCTCATCATCTTCAAATTGTTCCATATGATGGTATGTGTAATTATATCTTCCTGACTTATGTTTTCGCATGATTGATCATTGATTGGCTCATCGAAAGTGAAGATACTCAAATCAAGTTTTCTTTTCTCAAAAGGGACTCTAGACTTAAAATTCTCAACACGTGTCTTCTCACCACTATGATCGCCCTCATCCTTCCAACAATTCGTCAAGAAATAGAGGCTCATTAATTATGCATACATCCTCATAAAAATAATTCAACTTTCTCCTCGGAAGGTGTATATGTAACCAAATCATCTCTAAACAAGTAATCCAAACAAAGAATCGTCATCAAATTGTATAACTTCCTTAATAGGTTTATCATCATTATAGTCATCTTCGCAATATGATTCAACTTGCTCCCTACAAGATCTAGGTGTAGCCAAATAATCTTTGATCACTTTATCTAGAAACCCATGATAGTCATCCAATGTGTACACTTCCTCAATAGGTTTTTTACATTATTGAATATTTTGCTTCGTCAAGACGAATGTGATTTAGAATTGACATTTTTCACCTAGGAGCAAGTTGAGTAGAAAAGGAATCTTCCTTTTGCTTACTAACTCGCTAGCTTGTCTATTGAGCTGGTTGTCAAGCACTTGTGTACTTGTTTTAAAATTTTTCTCATATGTTGGTTGTGTGTCCTCCACCTCAACTTGTAAAAGTTGATGGGTCTCTTGATCTTGATCAAGATTTTGGATTGAAATGGGTTGATTTAGAAGAGTTTATATTCTCTTGAGAGACTTTTTCAAGGTACTCTGATGGAATTCTAATTCGTCTTTTCGTTTGTCTAATCATCTACACATTTCCTCTTGCTCATAATCAAGTCCCCAAGGAGGTGTTGGTTTAGTGTAGGACCAGTTGGACTAAATGTTTGTTTAGGATTAGTCCCATGCAGAGTCAGAATAATTCCAATCCTCTGACTTAAAATTTGAAGGATAAGGTTCGCTCGTAGGTCCTTGAAATGTATGGAATTGATTTTGGCTTAGTCCTAATGGATACCCTATTGAAGGACACTATTTCGAGGGATGGGATGGATCATGACAGTAATTACACCAAATGGGTGGATAAGATGTGAAAGATGAGTGGGTTGGGTTGAGTGTTAAATTTCAAGAAAGAGGTTGGTGAATGAAAAGGTGGGTTTGGCCTATAGAATGACTTATAACCATATGAATTTGGATAGGCTATAACCGGAAATTTTCTTTTATGTGTGTGTGTGTGTGTGTGGTGTGTGTGTGGTGAACTGTTTCTTCTTAACCTAAATGTAATTGGGTCTCTCGACCACTCTTGTATGCAAATTAATAAAATAAATATTATCAATCAAATGAACAAAAATCAATCAAGCCTATTCTAAGGTATACTTAGATCTAAACGACTCCTAACTTCAGATTATCTGTAGATTGTCGAATCGGACCATGAGTTAATCAGTCAGGTAGGTGGCAAAATTGGTGGGAGGTATCCATCCAAGACGGGCCTAATTAAGCCAAACCACTAACCTTTGAGGTTTCACCTCTCAATCCCCTACCTAGTCACCAATTTGACAAGAGTCAAATTCGAACAACTTCTCCTTGAATCAATCTCCTAGTGAGTCCGAAAAGTCCTTAAGGCCAACGTTTATTCAAATTTTAAATTTAGACTTAGGTTGTGAGTGAGGAGATTTGTTTGTGGGCCAAGGGAAGGTAATGACTTCCCCACCTTATCTTGTAAGAGTTTTGCCCTTAAGTCAATTTAGTACAAGCGTACAAGATAATAGAATAGTATCACTCAAAACAATTAAATCACCACAAAGTGTTTCCTAATCTAGATGCTATGTGACTTACCTCAATCTCTAGCACTCTTGACAGTAATTGAAAATTTAAAATAAAAAAAGACGAATGCCTAGATGTAAGTCTATCCGATTTTTAAATTTTAATCACAAGTTATGTTATTGCTAGAAACAGTGTCCAGATAAGTTACAGTAAAATCTAACAACTGCAGTAGATGCAGAACTTAAATTCAATGACTACAGAAAAAGCAGAAGCCCTAACTCACTAAGATTGTCGTGTTTGCACGACTTTCTTGATGCCTCTGGTGTTCTGCCTTCTAAGACAGTGCTATGAAGTACTTCTAATCTTTGTAGATACCAACTTCCTGTAACTGTCTCTGTACACACAAACAGAGAAGAATTTAGTTAGAAAACAATGTATATCGTTTCCTCCCTGGCAACGACGCCAAAATTTTGATTGCCAAAAAGAACATAAAGAATATGAAAAGTATTTGTTTGATTATTTTGACTCTGAATCTTAGCAATTTAACTATGTAGCGAGGGCTATACGGGTCGAACCTCAGGGAGAGATGCGATGGAAGCGTTTCGGTATTGTTGTTTCCTTACACTTTCTTCTTTTGTTTATAGAACTTGAAGAAAGAAATTGGTTGAAAATTTTTGGTTTTTATCAATGTAGAAAAGATCACAACCTGCTAATAATTTACCACCATAAACAAATAATACCAACTAGAGATTACCTTCACGCTAAATCCTAAACATGATAAATTACCCTAGGATTCAAGTAAAACAAATAAGACAAATAATAAGATTCTAACTGAAATAGCACTAATTAAAATTTAATATTAAAATATCAAGACAATGGTCAAGCGTAGATTAAAAAATAAGTTAAAGAGTACTAGCAAATAGTTGACCTAATTATCATCATCGTGTGCCTTCAAGATAAACCTAGGGTTTAAGTATGCATGGAATTTAATTGGGTTCTCTATTCAATACTATAGATACATGGTGGTGAAATTGGCAAGTCATGAAAATGGGATTTAGTTACTCATAGTAGAAGAGAAACAAAGCATGATTTTTGAATAAAAAGATTGCATGAAATAAAGAAGTAAATAAAGAGCAAAAGCAAGTAAATAATAAAGGAAATATGAAAAAAATAAAAGCACCTTATATTGATCATTCACCTTGAATTACAATGGCTTCTCCTTCTTACAAATCCTTCAAAGTGAAAATAACTTAAAATACAATGAAAATTCGAAAAGAAAATCAATCTAAAGAAAATCCTAAGCTCGAGCTTCTGAGATGCCTCTCTTCTGTTGTTCTTTAGAGATATTTATAGGGGATTTCAGTAATAGAGTCCTAGTAGAATACTCTCCCCAAACCTCCATGCACGGGCCACAGAAATGTGACATTTCCGTGGCAAAAAGGGGGAGGCGAGGCACTTCTAAAGGGTCAGGGCACATGCTTAGGCGCGTAGCTTCATCTCGTCTATTCATTTAGGGATCTATCCTTAGAATCCTCGTTTGAATTCTGAAATTTAAAATAACCTTGTTTCCTAGATAGCTTAGGAAATAAGTTATTAATAAATTCGAATTTTAAACTTGAATTCTCTCCTTTATCTTTGACTTGAGGATCAAGCAGCTTAATTTAAATTGACTTTCTCATTTATCTCTGATTTAAGATCGGATAATTTATGTATTAACTTGGACTTGATAGGCTTTTGGGCTTCTCTTTAACTTGTGAGTTTTTTTTGGACTCTTTTCTTTTCTCTTTTTAATTATTGAGGCCTGCACATTACTAAACAATAAAACGATTAAATAGCAGTGCTTTATAAAAACTAGACATGAAAATGTAACTAAAAATATGCACTTTTGATGAACAATCATGCATCACACGCCCGTGTGCCCTCGCACGTCTTTGCATGCCCGGCCACGCACAATCCTGCAGCCCAGCCAGCCCGGGCCAGTGCCCGCCACGTCCAAGCTGATAACGAGCCATGCCCACGCCCAACGCGAGTCAAGCCACGCCCGCCACCTGCGCGAGCATAATCTACGCCTTCTGCGCGTCGAACTCACCTCTTCGGTCGAGTCTCCTTGTGCAACCTGTAATCGTTCAATTGGTGGACCAGGTCTTGTTCACGGCTATCTAAGATACAATCCTAAACCAGTTCATTTTATTTACAAATCTGATATTACATCTTTGAGTTATTATCAATATTGATTGTTGTCCACAAATATACGAGTTGTGTGATTCTACATCCCTATAATTCTATAGCTTCTTTATTAATTATAGATTTTTTACTTACATAACATAAATAATATTAATTAGTTATTCTTACTTTGCAATAGATTAGTATATGCATGGTAATTAATAATCCATAGGCTAATATTGCTAGTTTTAATCTTTCATATTAACGATCGTTTCTTGTTGATGAAGCGTATTTTAGTTATTTTGTTATTGACATATTTTACGTCAGGTTGATATCAAAGCATATACGTTTCATATCAATAGGACTCGCTTTTGTCCCACCTGTTACTTTCTAGTCAGTAGCATCACAAACACTAGTTGCTTGAGTAACTAATTGGATACCTGCATCATTTCCAATCAAACGGTCACTTTACATACTAGTCCATTTATTCACACAGTTGGCAATGGACAATCATGCAGACACCATGTACCATGTGATCTCTGCCTTTTTGTCTTCAGGATTCACATTTGACTGTCTCATTGTGCAGTTCCTGTACCCAAAGCACTCACACTAGTAAGAATTCTGTTTCTATCTATACAAATATCTAAAACTTAATTTCTACTGCAACAAGCAGAGTATACAGGATAATTGGGGCATTAAACAATGGCTTGTAATCAAGTCTTGTCAGTAAATCATCACCTACCTGGATTCATATGCTCTCCAGCGCGTGCACACACACATACACACATGCATCTCAGTGTTGTAATTCAGACACTGCAAGGAGATTTGGTTGGAATTGTTTAATTAGATATTTGATTTAGGACCCAGAAGGAGAGACATTCAGGGCAATCATAATCAATGATTATAATCATGCTAAATAAAGATTACGCGAGGAACATGACAAGTAGTTGAAGATTTTAGCCAACTGTGTGCATGTGTGTACTCATGCGCATGTCTGAAAGAAGGGCCTAAGACCCCAACCACATGGGGGAAGGAAAGATTTCATCAAGTGAGAGGGATGGCTTAACAACCGACTTCAAAGCAAAGGTGTGGAGAATGGTTGCTTCTGTAATATCCATCCAAGTCAAATGCGTTCTTCCACCCAAAATCATCAACTGCTCCCTCAAATTCACCAAATGCTTTCCGGTCTGGTGGGTGGTCATCATTGCAAAACATTTAGCTCAAGAGTTATACTGTTGGGTCAGGGATTTGGTCATAGTTTAACTTTGCATTTCCACTACACCTTGTTTGGATCAGATTCATTCATTCGTTCGGGTGGAGGGAGGACTTGCAAATCACAATTAGCTAAACTAAAATTAGTGGAATTAAGAAATAGAAGCACAACCCCATCTGATTCTGACCAAAAACACCCACCAAATCTGTTCCAAATAAATTAAAGACGTACGCGTTTTCCCTTTCTAGTTCAAGCAGCAGCACCAATCAAGGCCTTGATTTCTGGAATCAATGACACGCTCCTTTCTTTTCTCTTGTAATGAATTAACAGAATCAATTCCAAAGTCATCCCTCTACGGAATGGAGACTCCGTGGCTCTCCTCCTTGGGACCAACTTATTTGCAAGAGTAGAATTACTGAAGAGGCACCATTTAGACTATATTATACTAAGAAAGCTAGCACCAGTAGCTTGTTAACAACTCAATTGACTAGTACTTCTTCGTTGCTTTTTCCTATATAGAAAGGAGTCAATGAGGTTTCGGAGTAGTTAACAGACATGTGGGGGTGAGGAGAGGAGGGTTTAGTTTAAGCAAGTAGCTAGATTTCAATAACCATGAAATTGGGCAACAGAAGTGGAATTAGACCCAGAACTGGAAATTAAAGAGAGCGAAACGCTATTCCTGGCAGTATTGGCTGGCTTTGGGCAAACTGGAAGGAAATGATGATGAGCTTGAACAAGGAATAAAATCCTGGACACAGTAAAAGGGAGATCACAGCTAGAGAGTCGAGGGACAGAACATCACAATGAGGAGGAGACCAGTGAACCCCTCACACACACCCATTGAAAGAAAAAAGCAGACATGAGAAAAGACATAGAAAAGGATAAAGGACGGGAAAAAGAGAGGTGGGTTGAGAGCTGAGGCTGTTATTCAAATGCAAGTTGTTACTTGGCTGTTACAGAGATAATCTATAATATTCCAAGGTATAAAGGCTTGGGTATTATAATCTCATTGCATAAAGATTACTGCTACAGGTAATAAGTAGAGGTGTACCAAGGATGTACTGGAGTACAGTTTTTAGTTGGCCAAGGTGACAGACACTTGGAAAGTTTATATTTCTGGATGAGATCAAAGGTTTAGTATAAAAATCACAGTGATTGTGTTGTTTTGATGTCTGGCTGCACTCATAGACGTCCAACAAAACAAAGTTAAAGAAAACAGAAATTCCTCGAGCACTTGTTATTCTTTATTTCATTAATATAGCAGATCTTGTCCACATATCCTTTTTGGGTGAAATTAAACAAAATATAACTATTTCTAATTTGTTTCAAGGTATCGGAGTGGTCCCAATTAGATGCATGTGCTTCCTGTATAAGTTACTTTCATGGTCTAGATTACAGATACGTATTTTAGAAATGAAGCATAAACTTGTCATGTTAAGTTTTTCTTTTGTTCTTGATTTGTACAACAGTGCAGACAACTATTATATGTACATGCCCACTTAAGAGTTTTTTGCAGGATTTAAATGTTAGGATTTCTGACTAGAATACATCGTAAAGGTAGACAATACTTCAGAGATCAAAGAACGGACATGCACAAAGAGCTGTGCACAGTACCAGTCGATCAATACTGAGTATAGTCGACTAATCACATGGATTAGTCGACTAATGCTTGGTATAGTCGATTAGGTTGGCCAACAGAGAGTTAGGGTTCTCGAATTTTGTCAGAGTAGTCGACTAGTATTTGGGCCTAGTCGACTAATATATGGTATTTGTAGATTAATACCCTGTCTTAGTCGACTAATGTCGGGTCTGCCAGTTTTCTTTTCTGGATCTGTTTCTAGGTTCAAGTTGGATTCAGATTTTCTTCTTTCTGAGGCGGTGATTGTTCGTATTGATGAAGTTTGTTTAGGGTTAGAAAAGTTCTATGGTCTATAAATAACCTATTGGGGTGGCCTTCATTATAATTCAATGAATTTGTAATTCTTAAGAGTGTAATTCATCTAGGTGAAAGATTCGTGAGAGTAGCTTAGCCACAAGGGTTCGCTGTTCTTGGCAGCCATCAACGACTTGTAATCTTCTCAGCGTGAGATGTAAGTAATTTTTATTGTACTCCTCAAAGTTTTAATACAGTTTCCCCTCATTCTCCTGTGAATGTACACACGATCTGTTTGATCAGTGGAACCGCGTTATACTGTGTGTTGCTTTTTATCTACTTTGGAATATCTTCTTCTCTTCTTCACGCTACCTTAGTAGATTCTGTGATTTGTTTTTGTTGTGCCATCCCAGTCGATCCAGTCGTGGGGGCGTCTCTGAAATCACAACAATTGGTATCAGAGTAAGGTCAACTTGAAAATGTCTGCGATCAAGTTCGATATTCAAAAAGTTTGATGGTGTCATCAATTTTAACAGATAGTAGATTAGGATGAACGCCATCCTTATCTAGAGCGGGCTCAAGAAAGCAATACTCAGAAGGGAGAAAAAGCCTCAAAACATGAAGGAAGAAACTTGACAGGAGTTGAATGAGAAAGCATTGATGGCTATTCAACTTTACTTGGCGGACGAAGTGCTGGATGAGTTTTTTATGGAGAAAATAACATCCTCGTTGTGAGAGCGACTTCAAGGCCACTATTTGAAGAAGTCGTTGGCAAATCGGATGATTCTGAAGTAGCATCTCTTTCTTCTCCGCATGCATAAAGGTACACCTATCAATCTCACATTGTAGAATTTTTCTATTATCAACGATATAGATAAGATAGAAGTTAAGATAGAAGATGATGATCAAGCACTTCTATAACTGTATTCGTTACTTTCGTCATATAAGAGCTTCAGGGAAGCTATCATATATGAAAGTAAGTAAACAATTAAAATCAATGAGGTCAAGGAGCAGCTGCTCAATAAGGACAAAACTGATAGCAAGTTGATGGGTGAGTCTCATCATGATGATTATGGGCAAGTTTATTATTCAAAAGAGAAGAGTAATAGTGGAAGTTCCATGAGTAACTCAAATAAAAGGAGTTTGACGTGCAACTATTGTCACAAGAAAGGGCACAGAGCTGATTGTTGGCTTTGAAAGAAGAAATAACCAGATGTTAATGTCACTGAACTAATCGGAGGGATGAAAAATAATGCGATTTTCTATCTGTTACAGACATATCAGTTGGTAACAAAAATTGATAGACCATTGACTCTGAATGTTCACAGCACATCCGTTCCAATAGGAAGATGTTCTCTTCATACACTTTGGCTCAAATGGGAGAAGTCTTCATGGGGAATTCTGCTACAAATAAGGTGATTGGTAAAGGAACAATTCAGTTTCGGTCTCATGATTGATGCATCACTACTCTTCAAGGCGTTCGACGTGTTCCCGAATCAAGGTGTTCCCGAATCAAGGTACAATCTCATATCTCTTAGAGCCCTACATAGGAAAGGGTTCAGTTTCACTTCTGAATGTGATCTTATGAAAGTCTACAAAGAGGCCCATGTAAAGTTTCAGATCGAACGTGTCAGTAATGTGTATATGTTGCGAAACTCGAAAGTTATAATTGGTGGATTGCAGTTATTATCGGCTTCGAAAGCGGCGGTTATGGAACAATCAGTGACTACGATGATTTCGAACTCGGATGTTCAGTTGTACCCCGAAGAGAGATTGGGACTAGGCACACAATAAGGTAGTCCAGATCATTACTCCTATGGTGGATCAAATTCTCATAAATCCTATGTGGATCAAGGAGATCGTTGGGTGATAAAGTTCAGACTGGGTGTAATATCCCTAAGTAAATAAAACTGTATTTTATTTTTATGTATTTATTAATTATTATTATAGTTATTAGTATTGTAATTATTATTATATATATATATATTTGTTGGTGCTATAATATGATGGTTACGGTTGATTACTATTATTACTAATATTATTATAGTATTATTATGGTAATCTATTTTGTTACTTATGTTATTCTTTTTTCCATTTCTTGTTTCCTGCTCATGCCCATTACCCAATACCCATTAGCTTTAGACCATCCCCATCTACCCATACCCGATTATCCATTAGACCCAAACCCATTCAAATCCTAACTTAACTAACAAATCTAAATCCCCAATAAATAATATCTTAATCCTAAATCTAATCTAAATCCTAACTCCAAATCTCAATCGTAACAATTCAATCTCCACCAAATCCTATAATCCTAACAAATTAGATACTAATCTCCATATTCTCCTTCAAGTCAGCCAACCACCCTAATCTCTCCACCACACATCATCACCTCCACCGTTATCCTCCAGCAGCCCCCATAACCTCTCCTCCTTCATAGCCCTGCCGCACCTTCCTTTGGCAGCCGAGCATGGCCAGCAAAACCGTGGCCGCCCCCTTGCTGCTCTCGGCTGGCGTGCAGAACCAGCCCCCTGTGCAGCACTGTGCTTCCCCAGGCGGATCCCCCTTTGGCGTAGCACGTTCTCCAACACAGCAACCGGCGACTCCCCTTCATGGACGGCAGCACGACCCCAAGCCCAGCAGGCCGACAGTGCCCTCCGGCAGCCTGATGCACAGGCCAATGGTCGTGTGCAGAACCAGGCCACCTCCCTCTCTCCCGTGCGCACAGATCCAGCGACAATCAGGCCGAGCCACTTCCCCCTGCAGCCGTGCCTCTCCGCCTCCTCTATTGTGAGTGTATATCTCTCTTCCATCTCTCTCACCCTGTATTTTTGTGTTAGTGTGAACTATTCAACATGTGTATGCTATTGTTCTTATATGTCCAAACTTGTTGTAACATGACTATGTCCTGCTTGCTTTTTGTTTGAATGGAAATATGTACATAATATTGCAACGAGAATTCCAAGCTTTTCTAAATTATGCTACATGAAGTCCTTCAACTCTGCATCTGTTGCAACCTCTTATTTTCTCTATGATTAAGCTGTAACTGCTTCTTCCTCTCCTGGTGTGTGACTTTCACATGCCAATATTGAGGATTGTTCATACTGTAACCATTTTCAAGTCTATGAAATTTGTAATTGAGAAACTAAGTTCAACCTTTCCTACACCTGCAGATATTTTGTTGTTGATTGCTATAAACAATCCTATTGGCCAATTACTAGTCAAATGATATGCTAACTGAATATCTTGAGGTTCTCAATTATGTCAATTGTTGATTGCAACACACTGATTGTTGAGAATTGTCCTACTAAATCACATCTAGTCTCTAGTCTTCTCAGTTCTACGTCATACATGATTACCACACCCTTATCAATCTCATATTCGTAGCTTTGATTAGTAAAGTCTAATGTGCTAAAAATTATGAGGTTGATTGGTGTTAAAAGTAATTTTGTATCATGTGTAATAAAGAGAACAACATGGAATTAATTTAATTGATTTATTTGAGCCGTGATAAATGCTGGATGCAATTGCATGCGTTTGTTTATTGGAAGACTTTGGAAATAAAGTTTGGATGATGGGATTATTGTATTTTACCTTTGGATGAATCGAGGGCCTTCAATAAGATGCATGGATGTGTATTAAGTCATATGTGTTTTATTGTGTGGGAGATATTTTCCTCCGACCCATTTTCCGACTCTCCTTGGATCACCGTAGGCGAGAGCGAACGCGCCCGTGCCTCCATGATGTGAGTGTATCTCTCTCACTCTTTAGTTAATTATATGTTGATAGATATGTTTATGTGTGTATTTACATTAATTGCAATCATGATTAATTATGTGAGTGCATATGTGCATGTATTTGTGTGGGAATGTGTGTAGGTGTATTTCAGACAATAGGCATGCAGGTAGGATTATTAGTCGACTTGCCCCTTTTATTAGTCGACTCATAGCTCTATTAGTCGACTTGTCATAGTCCTTTAGTCGACTAGGCTTCCCTTTAGAATAATTGATGACTTTCTGTTTGTCGACTGTAACCAACCCCAGTCGACTACCCATTCCCTATAGTCGATTAATAACCTCCCTAGTCGACTTGCCATTTATTATAGTCGACTAATATCATAAATTAGTCGACTAGGTGTTTGTCCTGCAGATCATGTACTCTTTGTTTCTGGCTATTACTCCTGTTAGTTGACTTGCATTTCCTATAGTCGACTAGTTCTCCTATACTAGTCGACTTATCATAGCCTTAATCGACTAGTTGCTGTCTAGGTTGTGTAGCCTCTGTGTTGATCAATACTTATATATGTTAGTCGACTTGCCTTCCCTGTTAGTCGACTAGTACTCTTTATAGTCGACTTATTATATTTGTTAGTCGATTAATCATTATCCTAGTCGACTTGCTCCTTCCCCCTAGTCGACTAACTTAGGTCTGACTGCTGTTCTTAAATGTCTTTTATTGGATGGAAGACTCTACCCTTGAGCTATGGTATTGGTTATAGAAGGATGAATATGATTCTGAGGAATAGATATTGGTTGGATTGACTTGACTTGATAGATCTTAGATATATATCTGATCTGTTACTCGACTTTGGGACCTTATGTTTGACCTTGATAGAGTGAGAGTGTGTGATAATCTTATTCTTTTGAAATATAAGGATTTGATTACGTGTATCAGGACATGTAGTATTTTAGTTATTGGGATTTGGATATATCGGTGACTCAGGGAAGATATATATCGATGACTTGAGGATCAGAGTAGATTGATAGGGAGAGACAGTTTATTGATATATTGAGATGGTGGTTTATTGAACCAGATTACTGATACGGATTGATACTTGATGTTCACGATGATTGTATTGAGATTGTTGGTTGATAGATTAGTTACTATTGTATTTTAGTGCAGATTGATGTGAGATATTGACCAGTCCTAGATTAGACTGTCCATTGAGCAGTATCTGGATCGTTATTGTATAAATTCATGTTATTGAAAGTTATTGGGAAAATATTGTTGGACCGTAACACTTTTATTTTTCTATTGTTCTACCGTTTATACGGTAATATCGTTCACATTGTTATTGTTACATTGATATTGTTACTGTTACTGTATCGTCCCAGTAATAGAAATAACATGATATTGATTGTTATGAATAATAATGTAAATTGACAACTTATAATGGGATTGGGAAAATTGATGGAGGAGACAACGTCTGTATTTGGGTGGACCTAGGATACAGGTTGCGCAGCCGAGATACGGTTCCACTGCAGGGTTCCGGGGGATGACTGACATCCCGTATTGTTCATATTGACATTGTTATTGACACATTGTTATTGTTATTATTATTGACTACCTAGCGGTAGGACCTGGTTCAGCGCCAGGTGATTGGGCCGTGGTTCTGGGTATGTACGGAACCCACCTAAAGCATGGACAATGTCTCTTCCACTAATTTCAATAACTTAGGATCCTGATTGACACGTGTAGTAGGCGTAGTATGGGATGCGTCTATTACAGGTGGCAATTGGTGTTCGCTGACATAATAAATGACAATGAACTGTTATAATGTACTGTGACTGACTATAATCACTTGGCTGTGTATATATAACTATGATAGACATATGACTATAACCATGACCAGATTTATATACCAGATTAGTAACATTGTTAGGATTCACATGTAGACATCAGTTGTTTATTTACAGTTGTGATAGTTGTCTTATATCTTTATTCATGTTGTTATCAGATATACTACTGTTCAGTTATTTATCATGTTATTTAGTTTCTTATATCTGCAGTTGTTCTTGTTATCACTTTGTGCACATTGTTTATATGCACGAGCTTTCCCTTTACACATACACTCACCAGGTCGCTTTCTGACGACCCTGAATTTGCACGTCCAGATGTTGGACGCTTGTTTCTATTGTGCAGGTGTTCGATGAGATTGTACGCTTTGCGAGGAGCTGGACTCTCTCCCTTCTGATTCTGGTATTCTCATCTCTTTTATCTTCCTGTTATTCCTGATTCTACCTTTATCGTATTCAGTTGCCATTTTTCTTTCCTTATTCATCTGTTATCATTGTATTAGATATTTATATGTCATATTGCAGTGATTATTGATTGATTATGGTTTAGATTTATAGCTTGTTCAGGTTACTTTAGGCTTAGCGTGTATGCGTGAGGTATTTTTCTCGCGTATATACGTCGCCGACTCTCGTCGCGACTCCGTTTTCCCGTATTCTGGAAAGCGGGGCGTGACAGGGTTTTCTTGGTATCAGAGCCAGGTTTCGACATAAAACGGACTTGATTCTTACCGATAACTTGAATGAGCTATAATTACACTGCAATATACATATACTATCCATATGATGATATTGAGTCCACTTGGAATTGACTGTCATCCCTTTGAAAATCCATCTCTTTGATCTTCCAATCTCTCTGATTACATCTCTTCTTTTAGAGTAATCTTGGTTCCATCTTGATTCATATTCTTCTGATCGATTCTATTTCTGATTTTATCTCTTAGAATTGATCCCTTCATTCTGAAGCTGGTAGCGGAAATTAGAGCGCGCAGCGAAAGCGTAGTGGATTTATGATGTGCAGAGAAGCGACGTGAAACTTGTTTGTTTGTCTTCTCCTTTGATTTTGAATTCTTTTACCATTCCCTGCTTTATTTGAATTTCGAGGACGAAATTTTTATAAGGTGGGTAGAATGTAATATCCCTAAGTAAATAATACTGTATTTTTATTTTTATGTATTTATTAATTATTATTATTATAGTTATTAGTATTGTAATTATTATTATATATATATATTTGTTAAAGCTATTAATATGATGGTTACGGTTGATTACTATTATTACTACTATTATTATAGTATTATTATGGTAATCTATTTTGTTACTTATGTTATTCTTTTTTCCATTTTCTTGTTTCCTGCTCATGCCCATTACCCAATACCCATTAGCTTTGGACCATCCCCATCTACCCATACCCGATTATCCATTAGACTCAAACCCATTCAAATCCTAACTTAACTAACAAATCTAAATCCCCAATAAATAATATCTTAATCTTAAATCTAATCTAAATCCTAACTACAAATCTCAATCGTAATAACTCAATCTCCACCAAATCCTATAATCCTAACAAATTAGATACTAATCTCCATATTCTCCTTTAAGTCAGCCAACCACCATAATCTCTCCACCACACATCATCACCTCCATCGTTATCCTCCAGCAGCCCCCATAACCTCTCCTCCTTCATAGCCCTGTCGCACCTTCCTTTGGCAGCCGAGCATGGCCAGCACAACCGTGGCCGCCCCCTGCTGCTCTCGGCTGGCGCGCAGAACCAGCCCCCTGTGCAGCACTGTGCTTCCCCAGCCGGATCCCCTTTGGCGTAGCACGTTCTCCAACACAGCAACCGGCGACTCCCCTTCATGGACGGCAGCACCACCCCCAGCCCAGCAGGCCGACAGCGCCCTCCGGCAGCCTGATGCACAGGCCAATGGTCGTGTGCAGAACCAGGCCACCTCCCTCTCTCCCGTGCGCACAGATCTAGCGACAATCAGGCCGAGCCACTTCCCCCTGCAGCTGTGCCTCTCCGCCTCCTCTATTGTGAGTGTATATCTCTCTTCCATCTCTCTCACCCTGTATTTTTGTGTTAGTGTGAACTATTCAACATGTGTATGCTGTTGTTCTCATATGTCCAAACTTGTTGTAACATGACTATGTCCTGCTTGCTTTTTGTTTGAATGGAAATATGTACATAATATTGCAACGAGAATTCCAAGCTATTCTAAATTATGCTACATGAAGTCCTTCAACTCTGCATCTGTTGCAACCTCTTATTTTCTCTATGATTAAGCTGTAACTGCTTCTTCCTCTCCTGGTGTGTGACTTTCACATGCCAATATTGAGGATTGTTCATACTGTAACCATTTTCAAGTCTATGAAATTTGTATTTGAGAAACTAAGTTCAACCTTTCCTACACCTGCAGATATTTTGTTGTTGATTGCTATAAACAATCCTATTGGCCAATTACTAGTCAAATGATATGCTAACTGAATATCTTAAGGTTCTCATTTATGTCAATTGTTGATTGCAACACGCTGATTGTTGAGAATTGTCCTACTAAATCACATCTAGTCTCTAGTCTTCTCAGTTCCACGTCATACATGATTACCTCACCCTTATCAATCTTATATTCGTAGCTTTGATTAGTAAAGTCTAATGTGCTAAAAATTATGAGGTTGATTGGTATTAAAAGTAATTTTGTATCATGTGTAATAAAGAGAACAACATGGAATTAATTTAATTGATTTATTTGAGCCGTGATAAATACTGGATGCAATTGCATGTGTTTGTTTATTGGAAGACTTTGGAAATAAAGTTTGGATGATGGGATTATTGTATTTTACCTTTGGATGAATCAAGGGCCTTCAATAAGATGCATGGATGTGTATTAAGTCATATGTGTTTTATTGTGTGGGAGATATTTTCCTCCGACCCATTTTCCGACTCTCCTTGGATCACCGTAGGCGAGAGCGAACGCGCCCGTGCCTCCATGATGTGAGTGTATCTCTCTCTATTTAGTTAATTATATGTTGATAGATATGTTTATGTGTGTGTTTACATTAATTGCAATCATGATTAATTATGTGAGTGCATATGTACATGTATTTGTATGGGAATGTGTGTAGGTGTATTTCAGAAATAGGCATGCGGGTAGGATTATTAGTCGACTTGGCCCTTTTATTAGTCGACTCATAGCCCTATTAGTCGACTTGTCATAGTCCTTTAGTCGACTAGGCTTCCCTTTAGAATAATTGATTACTTTCTATTTGTCGACTGTAACCAACCCCAGTTGACTACCCATTCCCTATAGTCGACTAATAACTCCCTAGTCGACTTGCCATTTATTATAGTCGACTAATATCATAAATTAGTCGACTAGGTGTTTGTCCTGCAGATCATGTACTCTCTGTTTCTGGCTATTACTCCTATTAGTCGACTTGCATTTCCTATAGTCAACTAGTACTCCTATACTAGTCGACTTATCATAGCCTTAATCGACTAGTTGCTGTTCTAGGTTGTGTAGCCTCTGTGTTGATCAATACTTATATATGTTAGTCGACTTGCCTTCCCTGTTAGTCGACTAGTACCCTTTATAGTCGACTTATTATATTTGTTAGTCGACTAATCATTATCCTAGTCGACTTGCTCCTTCCCCCTAGTCGACTAACTTGGGTCTGACTGCTGTTCTTAAATGTCTTTTATTGGATGGAAGACTCTACCCTTGAGCTATGGTATTGGTTATAGAAGGATGAATATGATTCTGAGGAATAGATATTGGTTGGATTGACTTGACCTGATAGATCTTAGATATATATCTGATATGTTACTCGACTTTGGGACCTTATGTTTGACCTTGATAGAGTGAGAGTGTGTGATAATCTTATTCTTTTGAAATATAAGGACTTGATTACGTATATCAGGACATGTAGTATTTTAGTTATTGGGATTTGGATATATCGATGACTCAGAGAAGATATATATCGATGACTTGAGGATCAGAGTAGATTGATATGGAGAGACAGTTTATTGATATATTGAGATGGTGGTTTATTGAACCAGATTACTGATACGGATTGATACTTGATGTTCACGATGATTGTATTGAGATTGTTGGTTGATAGATTAGTTATTATTGTATTTTAGTGCAGATGGATGTGAGATATTGACCAGTCCTAGATTAGACTATCCATTGAGCAGTATCTAGGTTCGTTATTGTATAAATTCATGTTATTGAAAGTTACTGGGAAAATATTGTTGGACCGTAACACTTTCATTATTCTATTATTCTACCGTTTATACGGTAATATCGTTCACATTGTTATTGTTACATTGATATTGTTACTGTTACTGTATCGTCCCAGTAAAGGAAATAACATGGATATTGATTGTTATGAATAATAATGTAAATTGACAACTTATAATGGGATTGGGAAAATGATGGAGGAGACAACGTCTGTATTTTGGGTGGACCTAGGATACAGTTGCGCAGCCGAGATACGGTTCCACTGCAGGGTTTCGGGGGATGACTGACATTCCGTATTGTTCATATTGACATTGTTATTGACACATTGTTATTGTTATTGTTATTGACTACCTAGCGGTAGGACCTGGTTCAGCGCTAGGTGATTGGGCCGTGGTTCCGGGTATGTACGGAACCCACCTAAAGCATGGACAATGTCTCTTCCACTAATTTCAATAACTTAGGACCCTGATTAACACGTGTAGTAGGCGTAGTATGGGATGCGTCTATTACAGGTGGCAATTGGTGTTCGCTGACATAATAAATGACAATGAACTGTTATAATGTATTGTGACTGATTATAATCACTTGGCTGTGTATATATATAACTATGATAGACATATGACTATAACCATGACCAGATTTATATACCAGATTAGTAACATTGTTAGGATTCACATGTAGACATCAGTTGTTTATTTACAGTTGTGATAGTTATCTTATATCTTATTCATGTTGTTATCAGATATACTACAGTTCAGTTATTTATCATGTTATTTAGTTTCTTATATCTGCAGTTGTTCTTGTTATCACTTTATGCACATTGTTTATATGCACGAGCTTTCCCCTTTACACATACACTCACCGGGTCGCTTTCTGACGACCCTGGATTTGCACGTCCAGATATTGGACGCTTGTTTCTATTATGCAGGTGTTCGATGAGATTGTACGCTTTGCGAGGAGCTGGACTCTCTCCCTTCTGATTCTAGTATTCTCATCTCTTTTATCTTCCTGTTATTCCTGATTCTACCTTTATCGTATTCAGTTGCCATTTTCCTTTCCTTATTCATCCGTTATCATTGTGTTAGATATTTATATGTCATATTGTAGTGATTATTGATTGATTATGATTTAGATTTATAGCTTGTTCAGGTTACTTTAGGCTTAGCGTGTATGCATGAGGTATTTTTCGCGCGTATATACGTCGCGACTCTCGTCGCGACTCCGTTTTCCGTATTCTGGGAAGCGGGGCGTGACACTGGGCCTGAACTTATTCGACCTAATCAAGTTGTGAACCCCATGAGGTGTTATGAAGAAGAGGGAGTGAGATAGAGATGAAGTCAAGATTTGTTCAATTGTGC